>ALYI01003477.1:0-35275 GCA_001969225.1 Ceriporiopsis andreanae CBS 279.92
ACATTTTTGGGCGTTTACGCGGGCGCTTCCGCTTGTTGCGGTCGGTGTCCGGATGTCACAGGTCACACCCCCATCCGGTTTGATCTGAAAACTACAGTAGTTACAGTCTTACAGCCGAGCTGAGCGACGACAACCAACCGACGCATCATACCAACGTAGGAGCAATCGTCGGTGGCGTGATAGGTGGGATTGTTGGCGCGATAGTTGTTGGAGGCGTTCTCTTCTGGTTCTTCCGTCGACGTAAACAAACGCGTAGTGAGTAATGTAAGGACATTTGGGCTACTAGAGACTAACTTCTCTCCAAGATCGATACATGGAAGCTCGATCCCCATTCCTGGCCACCACATGAGCTATGGTAGGTGTAGTAGCCAATGCACGAAGCAAATGATCAATCAATTGCCACCGTCGTCCCTTACTACGTTACCACCAACGCGAACGGCTCCGTGTTGTGTGTTGCACGTGTTTAAGGACGATCACATCCTAGTTTGTGCTCTGGCGTGAAGATTATTGAAGCAAGTGCTTACCTTTCATTCAGCATATAAATGCGTACTCACTCACTGATATCGCAGTTGAAACCATGACTGTCATCACAAGTTGTCTGCGGTGTGAGCGGACGACCGATACCCGCTGCAGTCTCGTTGTTGCGGACTTTCATCAAGTGACCGGCCGTGATTCTGCTGTCCGCTCATCTCACGTCCCCGACTTCGCTGTCAATCCTCACGATCCTGGCCTTTGCCTTCTCCTTCTCCTCGACGGCCATCAGCATGCATGCCTTATATGGGTTACATCAGGCCCCATGTCTTAGATGTGATCCCTCTTCAGGTGAAGCAATTCGCGGATACATCCTACACTTTATTCAGTACACGCCTATATAAGTCGGTAGAGACGATGCAAGCCCCTGCAACCCCCCTCGCTACACTCGCGAAGCCGTACGTCTCGTAGCAAAATGCTGGCTTGCATTCTCCTTACCCTGTCGTTATTTTTCGTCCGCGCCTGGGGCGATCTTATCAATGAGAAATTCACTGTCGATTTCGGGCATTTGGGTGCTGTATTCAATCCTCCAGAAGCCTGGTCAACCGCCTCAGCCTCCGACATACCGTGCAAATTCAAAGGCGTTGGATACGCTACGACAACGGTGGGCGCCGGTGTGGAGTTCAACTTTACAGGTGGGTTGTGAGTTCTCATCACCGATTTTGAGGGATGTCATCCGACGCTATGCTACGGTCAGGGACTGAGGTCTCTGTGTATGGAGTATGGAGTAACACGACGGGCGGTTATGTTGAGACCATCGTCGAGGGGAGTAGCATCAGCATCGAACTTTCAGCCGACAAATCCTCCTGTGGCAACTTCTACAGAATCGGACCAGGTCTTTCCAACAACAGTCATACTGCGGTAGTGGGTCTTCTCAGAGATGACAATGAACCGGGCTCGCTGCTACCACAGAAATTGACAATTCTCAGCATTACGCATGTCTTTTTACGAAGTTTTTATGTATGCAGCACTGATGTTTCACGTACAGTTACGGCTTCCCAGTCGGGTCGGCCAGTGCTAGCGACATCCAGTCGACGCGGCATACCGATGTAGGAGCAATCGCCGGGGGCGTTGTAGGTGGAACTGTTGGTGCGATAGTCATCGCAGGCGTTCTCTTCTGGTTCTTACGTCGACGCAAACATGCGCGTGGTGAGTGTCACGCAGTTGTGAGATACAGGATGACTGATGTCTCTCCAGCGTTCAGACACGAAACGCACCGAATGGACGACGTCTCCGTGTCGCCGTCCACATCAGATGCTAAACTTCCTACGAAAGTCGCCTAGAGGTATCTGGCTTTGCGTAATGCCACCCGCAAAAGACATTAATTATACGCCAGCGTTGAATGTAAGGTTGACCCAGCCCAAACACGATGACTATGGTCACACTGTGACATATCACGTGTTGGAATATTTTGGGTGAGGGAAATGTCACGCTAGACCTGAGACGCGCACCTTGTACGTCCAATAACTTTGAGCCAGGGCAGTTTCTGCCATAATCCTTTCCATAAAAGCATCTCCTGAACATGAAGAACAACTTATGGAAAGCCTTCTGCTTAAAACCCTTTGGGGACAAAGTTATTGAGCTTTGAGCGTGTTTTCGAGCTCTTCCTCCGCCAAAGCGTGACAATTTCATCACGTGATAGTAATCGTATTTGGGCTGGGTCAACCTTAGATATGCTATAAAGTGTGAGGCGGCGATGTTTACATCCAAAATTGTGTATGCATTTCAGAAAAACCTCTGCATCGTAGCATGAGTAGGGGGTGGCATGTTAGCCTGGCTGTTGTGCTGCGTGCCCGTGTCGAACCTCTGAATGTCGGGAGGCCGCCGAGGCCGCCGCTCACTCTAGGCGCCTGACGCCGCCTCTGTTTGCACGTGTTTGCAGAACTCTCCCCGCCGAGAGCGCTGACTAGCGCTGAGCGCTCCTGGGTCGTTCGTTGGTTGCACCTCTCTCATCAGTACCTAACGATGAGTTCATTCCCAGATACCCGTGCGCCACAATATTGCGGCTCAAAATTGATATCAACGGCAGGCTTGTCCTGCCGCCCACTGCGCTTGATGCGTACGTCACGGCCACCGTGCTACAATTTACAGCGCTGACTTCCCAGTTTCAGTCAGAGTTCAAAGATAACAGAACGACTCTTGCAAGAGGTCGTACATCACATTTTGGCGACCCCACTGATTTCTATGGAGCTCAATTGATACACGCTTCCCGAGGAAGTCCTTGTCCGCTCGGCTTCCGTAGCGGCTTCTCATTCGGCTTATGGAGCGGCGATGTTGACTGGAGTCGCGAGAGCAGGACTACTTAACACGGCTCCAAGTGAGCTGCAGGACCGTTGACTGACATCTTGCGGCCACAACCCCCATCATACGGATACTCCGAGTCGATGTCTAAGTTCTCCCTAGTAGCTCTCTTCCATCTCTTAGCTTTAACAGGCGGCGTTGCGGGTGACCCCGAGACATATGTTGACTTCGCGCACGATGTCACGTACACGCCGCCAGATGCCTGGCAAACAGGTCTGCTCGACTCGAGCATTCCTTGCACAATTGCGAACGTCGGGTACTCCACCGAAACCGTGAATGCCTCCGCACAGTTCTCCTTCACAGGTGCGCCTGGTCATATTCCTTTCATCAGCTCGTCGGACGGCCGAATACAACTTTACGCGCAGGTGACACCCTGTTCGTGTATGGCACGACCAGCAACGCTACAGGCGGGATACTCGAGACATCGGTCGATGGCAATGACCCAGACTACACGGTCTTAGACACGGCCACTCCCACTTGTGGACCCTACTTGGAGATCATTGTTCCCAATGGCGATCATACTGCAACCCTTACACTTCTCGCCGCCAGTGGGGAAGTCCTGCAGAAGTTGACGTTGATAGGATCTATGTACGTGCCATAACCCTTCGCTTTGTGAACGACACTGAAATTGAATGCAGCTACTGGGCACCGGGCGTCACGGACGAGCACACCCCGATCAACCGCGTCAATTTCATCGCCCCAAGCCATCATGCAAACATCGGTGCAATTGTCGGTGGTGTTGTGGGTGGCGTTTGCGCCCTGATACTTCTAGGATTTTTATTCTACCGCTTTCTTCATCGGCGCGGGCAAATACGTCGTACGTGTCCTCGAATCCGGTCCATACTACCTGTCGCTAATGCCTCCGCAGAACGCCGTACCCTCCCAGAGCCGCTATCTATGTACACCCTGTCTCCGAGGTTGTCTTCCGTGCATGACACGGACGCCAAGGTGCAGCCATACACCCAGATCGAAGACGATCGCGACGCCCTGGCAGCGCCGCCGCCCGCATACAGCGCTTCCAAAGCCGTACAGGCAAATCCTTGACTGGCCATGTCCCGCATTTCATCAGTACTTTTGTGTACTACCGATCTGGCTCCATGATCCTCCTGCCTTCAATACCCTGTTCTCGCGGATGTCGAACACTCCGGCGTCTGCCATTGTATCACGACGGGCGTCAACGTACAATGAAAGGTGGCGCCTTTGTTGACAGTAGTATTGTGTTTTGCGAAGACATTGTACGGTAAGAGACAATGCGTTATGTTATTGAATGTATGTACTTTAGGGTGTGATGTTCCCGCGAATGTCATCTACCTCGTCGTACAAGAGGCTCGCCACCGAATGATGTGCTTCCCCACCCAGAGTCTGAGGCCGGTCCTCCCTTGAACTTCTCTTGCAGCCAGCTTACCATCCGATTAACATCCTACGTCCCCTCCGTCCGCCTCATATATTATGTTCGCCAAATTACCTTTCTTCGTTGCTTTTTTGCTAGGTTTCGCGTGGCATGCCCGAGGTCACGCAATTATCACCCCCGCACTGGGCGTGAATGGCGCAGGCACGCGAAACGACGTGCAGCGGCCGACGAACGCCACTATGTGCGGCAAGGTCAACATTACGGCTACTATCGGGACGTCTGGGACGATCGCGTTATCAGCGAGCGGTATATTCAGTGCTAATATCACGAACTTCAACGGGTCAGTGTCAGCTTTATCGACGCACTTCGGGAGCTGATGACTTCCTTCTTCATCCAGAGGTCAAGATGGATCGCGCCAAGTCACAGTCGCGGTTGATTCAACAGCAGCGGGAAGCAACTTCACTTCCGCTACGGTACTTCAGAACGGAGACCTGGTTAGTGACGCCACAATTCTCGCGCCCGTTCCCGAAACTAACTGCACGGTCGTCCGTGCCGCAGGCCCCTACGAGTGTTGCCTCGCAAATACTACTTGTGCAGCTACCCTCCGACACCATATGTTCGGGCGGTCCGTCAGGAAACCTCTGCCTTGCCTCGTTTAAGACCGCTGGCGGATTTGGTAATTGTGTCGTCTTGGAGCAGTCGACGACGAGCCGGTGCCAGGCTGCGGCTATGAAGAGCAAGAGGTCCGTGCCGATCGCGATGGCGAGACGAGACATCCTCGATGTTCGTACAACGGTAAGTCCCAGTTGCGTCTATCGTATATTGGTATTCATGAGTCATTCATGGCGATCGTCTCGAACTGTAGGGAACCAGAGCCGCACGTGCTTTGAGACGGGCATGGAAGGACTGGGTATGATGGCCCTCGCTGAGCCAGACTTAACTTGGGTCTCTGATTCTCCGCAGGCCGCCGGCGAATGCATTATGAACCAGAGATACTGTATACATATACATCATAAGGTTGAGGATCAGCTCACGTACGAATCCAATGCCGGACGTATTCCAACGAGCGAAGCTAACTGATAACATCTCGTAGCTGCGGAAGCGTCATGAGATGAACACATTTTAGTGCCGCACTGTGCGGCAAGTGGACACATGGCTAGACGATTTAAACATGTCAGCTTCACATGACAAACGGTACGATTGTTTCGAACTGTTCTACAGAGTGATATGCAGAACTATCTTCTCCCTATCAGTCCCGCCACGGAGACTAGACGCACAGGTACAGCGTGATATGCAGGTGAAAAAGCAATGACCTGAGGATTGAGATGTTGTATGTATACATATCATAGCGTCGAGGCGCTGTATTCGTACGAGTGAGGCGACTCGCCGTTCCTCGAGGGCAAGATACAGCTCGTCGCTCTAGTCGTTGTAATAGGGGATCAGCCTTGATGTGGTCACCCTAAGTGTCCGTTGCTTGCAGGTGGGAGGTGGTAGCTGGACATGAGGCTAACGGAACCCAAACCAAGAGTTCGCTTGGAGTAGAGGAGCCGGAAGTAGTTGGTTATCATGGTATTCTTTCCGATAACAAGTCGACATAGAACCAATTTGTGGGATCACAGTCCGATGTGGGTGCCAGCAATCTCACCGATAAACGTTCCTCGCGATGTGAGAACAGGACTCCAGCTCCACTTGCTACGCGCCGTCGCGCGCGGGTACTGACCCAGTAGAGCTCGGCGCGACCTCTCTTGTTCTCACATCGCAAAAAAAAAAAAAACTTCTGATTGTGTGAGATTGCTGGCAGTCCAACGCCCTTCGGCGCATACCTGTGATTCAAGTTGTGTAACCCATCTCCTTCGACTTCATTCCCATCCAATCTCGGGCGAGTACCGCACCTCCCGTATAATCGTCTTGAACTGCTCAACAGGGCCGTTATCATCGTGTTTCCACATGCGGACAGACAGCTTGCGTAGAGGAGTTGCGCCCCCGTCCCCATCGACCGAGTTCAGTCGTTCCCTGAGAACAGGAAAGAGTTCGTTGAGTATCTTCGGTGTGGGCGCGATCAGCGTTAGAGAGCCGAGGTGGGGAAAGAAAACACGCGAGCTGCCTATCAGCCCTGCTCCTTCATATGGGACGCGGCGTAGGAGTGCTATGGTGAGGATGTGGTCTTCCATATGTAGTTGTTCCAGGTTGACCATCTGGGAGAACACTTCGAACCATACGGGCGTGACCATGTACGGCTCAATACGCAGTTGCAACCTTCGCACCTTCGAGAGCGATAGGCGGGTGGAAACAAGATTACACAGTTCTCGTGTGATATCAGTGGCGCCATCTCCATCTCCAAGGGTCGACATTTGGATCGACAAGTCCGTGTGTGTTCCTAGTCTGGACCGGTAAGTTTCGTCCCAAAATGGCCCAAGGGACCGCGTCTGCGGCGTCTTGACTCGAATCTGAACATACGTCCCTACTCTGAGTAAGATCTCTTCAGAGTCTGAAGGAGCCGGGAATCCTCCCGTGCGCGTCATCAAGTTCTGCGATACCGCGCGTATAAGCTTCTCTGCGGTAAATGGTGTACTCCCCCAGGTTTGTATGTCGCAGACGGCATGTGATGGCAGTGATAGGCGACTTAACAAAGCTGAAAGCCACCGAGTGCCGCCGTCGGTGTCATCGGGTCGCCATACTAGAGACTGAAGGGACGGCAAGCCCACGGGGAACTGCATCGCTTCTTCATCCGGGTCGAACATGTCGGATACGTGGAAGAGATTGAGCCTCTCTAACAACGGCGTGTTAGAGAGAATGTGGAGTAATTGGACGATGGAGGGTGGCTCGGTCAGACTCGATAGGCATAGTTCGCGGAGATTTGGGAACGTCATGCCACGCAGAAGATGGCCTGGAAAGTTATCCAGCTCGAGGGTAGTTAGACAGGTGAACGGTGATGCTTTTGCGAAGCTGAATTCCCTAAGGGTTCCGTCAAGATATTGGGGAAAGCGCAACTTCAAGGTCTTCAGAGCTGTATTGCTGTGGGATTGGTTGTGGATTATGTGTGCCAAGAATCGGGTGACGACGGCGCCTGCTAGCTCGAGCTTCTCGATGCGACGATACGTTGAGGGTAGAAAGCAAAATTGGGTGGACTCTCCGGCTTCTCCTAAGATAGATACATCGAGCGGCGCATTCTTTGAGCGAGAGAGAGAGACCTCGATGAGTCCGAGACGAGCAGGGGGTTTGAATATCCTCTCCGCAATGATGGCAAGGCAGGTCCACAGCTTTGTCGTACCTATGGCTACGTCTCTCCATTGCCTGCAGACATGAGCGACCCAAATCCAGTGGTAATCGCGGCCCCCCCGGTACGCCGGGGCGTCGTCGACAAGATACTGGAATATTGAGACCAGTATCTCCGTGGGTAGTGATGCGACTGGGATCGCTGCGTTCCACTGGAAGAACACGGCTTTGAGGTCCTCTCGGATTGCCTTTAGATCGTCCAGTCGCTCGCGCACACGCGCGACAATTCCATTGCGAGTGTGAAAGTGGGCGGCGGGAGAGTGTACTGGATCACTTGGGAATCTACAGAAACAATTCAATCTTGTACAACCCGTATAGCTTTCAAAGGTCTCACGCTGTGATGGATCGTGCAGCGTGAATAACGGACGCAAATTCAATGTCGTCCATTACCAGACCTAATAGATGTTATGTTATTCCGAACGAGACAGACTGACTGTCCGACTCCGACGCACCTGATGGTGGGATCAAGAAGATCGAGAGGAAAGGAGGAACGGTCGAGAGACGCGCGCCCAGATGTACTGATATTGGCGCCTGTCCTCTGTCCAGAGCCTTCACGTCGTTCTCAAAAGTCAGTCATTGACGGTCATTGTGTGAATGAATATCCTCGTTGCCTTCTGGTAGTGATACCCCGTCGATAATCAAGACATCCTGCACCACTCGACCCTTCGACGATCCACCAGATGCCCCGTCTTCGCATTCTTGCAGGACCGTCCACGACTGATCTCCGGGAGATTCACGCCAACTCAGGCGACGCAGTGGATGTTTCTTCTGACGCTTTCGAAGGCAAGGTCGCGGTATGTATCAAGAATTTCGCAGATCCCGAAGGAAAGGTCCAGGACAGCGCGTACTTCACGCACGAGAGCCGGAAGGACGTGACATGGAGTATCCAGGTTCAAGGTGAGGTCCTCGACGCGACTCTGTGCTTGCCTACATCCTAATGTGTTGTGGATTAGGCCGCTTCTTACAAGACTACAGCGCAGACGATATTCTTTTCGGTAATGTGTTTGATAGGCCGTTGCCCATCCCGTGGGGATTCAGCACCATCGTCGGATTTATGCAGTGAGTGCGCTCTGGCTGTCCTCCGTTCCCCAGGGTTACCCACACACCCATTTATAGGTACATCGATCCTACTCTGGAACATGACTTGACATCAAAATCGAAACCCTGGGCTCTTTCTCCGCTCATTTCGACTATGCCTCACTTCTCTCACGCTCGTACAGACACGCTGCACAACGTGTCACCCTTTCCCCCCTTGGAACCTGTGAGAGAAGACACGACCGAATTGAGGTGGAACGAAGGCGATGCCCCTCAAGAGCTCAAGGACGGCGCCGCATCCAAGCGGCAGGCGTATTTTCGCCCAGCGGACACAAGAAAGCGCGTCGTCTTTGGTCCAGAAGTACGTGATGAATCCAGCTTTTTGGTTTTTTTGCTAACCGGCGAACTGAGTAGGATATGATCACCACCGACTTCTGCTATGGCTACATCTCTTTCAGTCCCACCGGCGTTGCACTGCAGCTGCCCGGCGGCTTCAGTTTCGACTTGATGCGTCTGTGGGACGGCCAGCCAATCCGTTTCGTCTGCTGCGAGCGCGCTACAGAAGCAAAGGAAGGGAACACAGATCGCCCTCTGGGACGCGTATTCTGGTGTGTGGCTATCGAGGTTCTAGAAGGAGAAGCAGGCGAGATCGACAGTGGCGAAAATGAGGATGAGGATGAGGACGAAGATCGTCCTTTGGACCAGGTTTCCTCCAACGAAGACGACGTGGATTGACATTCAGAATAGACAGCATTACTTCGCATATGATGCCGCACATACTCCAGGATAGTCTCGTACGTCATATCATTTTCTGTATTCACAGTGTTGAACATTATACCGTAACATGTAGCCTTTTGCATTCACATAACGCAAAGTTATGCACGCCCGTGACCGGATCGGTTGTCCACGCAGTGCGCCGGAGGTGACTCAGGCATACCACCTATCATATATCTCATCAGATCGAGTACGCAGACCACTTGTTGTTCCATCTGCTCATACTTCCAACCATCGGCTTCAGACTTTCATAGATCAAGAATTCAGCAGTATTTTTACTTCACACCTGTCATCACCATACGATTCGCGAAGTGGCGAAGCAATACAACGAGGCAGAAGCAGGACTCGTGATCGCGACTTTCAATGGGTAGTACCTCACTCAAGCTCTCCCTCCGATGTCCAGCCGAGCTCTGCCCGTCCCCACGCATATATGCACTCGCACCACATTCACCTTCCTCCAGCGTAAGATGTATCCGCTCACACGCTTGGATGGCCTCTTTGTGGCTCTCTCGCTGCTCCTCCTTGTTTCTGCATCCGCAGGTGCATTGCCACCTAGCCAGGACTTACTGGTACATACGACATCTGGCCCTGTTCAAGGCTTCCTAGACAACGAGACCGCCGATGTTCCGCTCAAGAAATGGCTCGGCGTGCCGTACGCGGCGGACACTTCGGGCGCAAACCGCTGGCGGCCGCCGCAGCCTGTTGCGGTCACTCCGGGAAAGGTGCTGAACGCGTCGGCGTTTGGGCCTGCCTGTATGCAGGGCCGGTGAGTCTTCTCCCTGAACAGTCCGAGAATTTCGTATTTGACATGTGAACGACAGTGCGGATGGGGGGAATGGAACGTCGGTGCAAAGCGAGGATTGTTTACTGATCAACATCATGGCCCCGCAGAACGCGACCAACTTACCCGTCTACATATATGTCTAGTGAGTTTCACGTTCGACCGACGCAGACACACTTTGACGAGATTGTACATACCTAGCGGCGGAGGATTTGATAGTGGTTCTGCGTCGGACCCAAAAGTTGACGGTTCCTTCCTCGCTGCCAAGGTTCGCCGTCCCAGTTGCTCTATCAGCATCATCCCGTTTGATAATCTATGCCAGGGGATCGTATTTGCCAACTTTGGGTACCGACTTTCGCTGTTCGCCTACCCGCATTCTGCAGAACTGGCCGAGTCAGGCGAGACACAGAACTTCGGGCTCCTCGACACTCGTGCTGCAGTCGAGTGGCTGCGTGACAACGTGCGCGCGTTTGGAGGTGACCCGAGTAAAATCACGTTAGGCGGTGAGACAATCTCGTCAGATCTCTAGGTTGCCGTCAGTTAATGATATCTCGAAATTTCAAGGTGAATCTGTCGGTGCAGGTGAGAATATCCGCCGGCCTGGCTCTACGTTACTGAGAGCCGTCTGCTGTTTAGAGATGACGAATCAGTACATGACCGCATTCGCCAAGGATCCAATTGTGCGGGCTGGCGTTATGCAGAGCGCGGACAGTACGTACTGTGTGCATATTTCGTGGACGTCGGGCTCAACTCTAGGTTGTACCAGCCTCACAACCCATGTGGGGCTTGAACGACCAGATTGGCAAGCTTGCCGCCAACATGAGCTGCCCTACCGGCAAAGGACTTATCGAGTGCCTGCGCTCGAAGTCCGGCGTAGACCTGCAGAAGTCTCTGCTTGCCACCGGATTACAGTTCCAGCCCATCACGGATAATATCACGATCTGGAAGAAGTGAGTGTCAAGAGTATGTCAACGGCTCATAGCTCGAGGCTGATTGCGTATTAGCTTCGTAAACCTTACCCGTGAGGGGCATACTGCGCGGATTCCCTTGCTCGTAGGCACAAACTTGGTGAGTCTCCCTGACAAACCCGACCTGGGTAGGGTGTTGAGTGGTGCTAGAATGAAGGGACGCTGATCATCGAAGGCGAGCCCACCGCATACAGTCCGACATCGTCGCATACAGCAAGAGCAATAACTTCAACATGCCATGGGCGAACTTGACCGAAATGGAGCTGCTCTATCCCGTCCCGTCAGCAGCCTTCCCGAGCGCGTACAACGCCTCATCGCAGATATGGCGGGACGCCCACATGCAGTGTCTCGCACACAACCTTGCCACGGAGCGAACCCGCGCGCTGGACCTGCCCGTCTGGCGGTACCGCTTCGATCTTGTAGCTAACAACCTCAACTCGCGTGGTACGCGTATTGGGGCGTTTCACGGCGAAGACATACGGTTTGTGATGGGACAGACGCGGCTTATTGTCTTGGATCCACCCTTCGTACCAGCGACGCCGGCGGAGATCCAAGTCTCGAACATCATGGTAGATGCGTGGACGAACTTCATCAAGGGTACAGAGTTCTATTATGTTTGCGTCGCGCTTGTCGGATTAAGCCAATTTTTTAGATCCATTCAAAGGCCCCCAGACGTCTGGCTGGAAGCAATACGACCCTGAAGATACCACGACACTAGCGCTGTTGGGAAATTCACTTACTGGGGTGATCCCAGGCGACCACGTCGGCGCAGACAGTACATGCGCTTTTTGGAACACTGTGCTCCCCATCTTCCCTCAAGTATGTCTTCATTTACGTTTGCGAGGCAGGTTGCACAGACTCACGAGACTTACAGACCTTCCCATCATGCGGTAGCTGGACGTGTTAGAAAGATCATACCAGTGCGATTACGGCGAGGACGGATGCCTTGTTTTCGTGGCGACTATAACGGAGCATTGTGGCGGTCTTGACCATCCTGTAGAGCCAACTATGTTCGTCGTTGCTAGAAATTTGTACACAAAGTCGTCGATATTTTCTACAAATGTTGCCGAAAAAGGCTAAAGGCGAATGGGCAAAAAAGTCGCTACGCGACATTCGAGCGGAGCGTTGTTTGCCCCCTTCACCCCTGCTCACGACCATCTCAGTCCCGCATTATTCCTTGCCGTCGCTTTTCTGGAGTACCACTCAACGCAAACTCTCTCGCCAACATCTAAACACTCAGTAGCACATCCGCAGACCACTTCAATCACTGCCGAGTCCACTGCCACCTCCGAAGTTCTCTGTAGCATCCACCAACGTACGAACGCTCCCGGATCACTCACACCCAACCTCCTCCAACCACACAATGTCGCAACAAGCTCGCCCCTCATCATCTACTTCGTACGTGCATCAGACGTGGCCACAGCTCACTCGTACTGACCTGCATCCTCCAGCGGTGACTCATGGAAGGCCAGCCTGAACGCACCACCAAAAGATACTCGTCCACAAACCGAAGATGTCACCGCAACCAAAGGCCTCGAGTTCGAGGACATGCATATTCGAAGAGAGCTCCTCATGGGCATCTTTGAAGCCGGCTTCGAACGACCCTCCCCCATCCAAGAAGAGGCGATTCCTATCGCTCTCACCAAACGCGACGTCCTCGCGCGTGCCAAGAACGGTACGGGCAAGACAGCTGCCTTTGTTATCCCATCTCTCCAGCAGATCGACATCAGCAAGAACAAGATACAAGCTCTCTTGTTGGTACCCACACGAGAGCTCGCTTTACAGACCGCCCAAGTGTGCAAGATTCTCGGAAAACATATGGACCTGCAGGTCATGGTCACCACCGGAGGAACCACACTGAAGGACGACATCATTCGATTATCCGAAGTCGTTCACGTTCTCGTCGGAACCCCAGGGCGAATACTCGACCTGGCGGGGAAGAACGTAGCGGACCTCAGCGAGTGCCCAGTTTTCGTCATGGACGAGGCGGACAAGCTGCTCTCACCTGAATTCGCGCCAGTCATGGAACAGCTCTTGAGCTATTTGCCAAAGGACAGACAAGTAATGCTCTTCAGCGCAACGTTCCCCTTGATTGTTAAGGATTTCAAGGTTGGTATCCTTATCGTCAGTCGCAAGCGCTTTAACGAACTCAAATACACTTACAGGAGAAACACATGGAATCACCTTATGAAATCAACCTCATGGACGAGCTCACGCTCAGAGGTGTAACACAATATTATGCTTATGTCGAGGAGAGACAGAAAGTCCACTGTCTCAATACGCTCTTCTCCAAGGTACGCTTCATTTCAACGCTTGTGTTGATCCCCTGCTGACGGCCCTTCTATAGCTCCAAATCAACCAGTCCATCATCTTCTGCAACTCCACAAACCGTGTTGAGCTGCTTGCAAAGAAGGTCACTGAACTCGGTTACTCATGTTTCTACTCGCACGCGAAGATGTTGCAGTCGCATCGCAACCGCGTGTTTCATGACTTCCGCAAGGGCATATGCCGCAACCTCGTATGCTCCGACCTCCTCACCCGTGGTATAGACATCCAAGCTGTCAACGTCGTCATCAACTTCGACTTCCCAAAGAATTCCGAGACTTACCTGCATCGCATCGGTCGTTCAGGGCGTTTCGGACACCTAGGTCTAGCTATCAACCTCGTCACGTACGAGGACAGATACAACCTGTATCGCATCGAGCAGGAGCTAGGCACAGAGATACAGCCCATACCTCAGGCCATCGACAAGGGCTTGTACGTTGCTCCAGGCGCCAGCGACTCGAACGAGCAGCAACAGCAGAAGGGCAAGCAACCGCAAGCCGCCCAAGCGCAGTCCTCGGCTCAACCACAGCAGAGTGGCGCACCGGCCCAGTCTCAGCAAAGGCAGGCCACCGCCGCACCAGCCGCCGCTGGCGCGCCTGCAGGAACACCACAGATCGTCTATCAGAGCGCAGCTGCTGCGCAGAGTCGGCCAAACGGTACCGCTGGACCTACTCCTCCTACACAAGCACGCAATGGTGCCTACCCCCAGGGCGCGTACCGGGCAGGCGTACCCGTTGCGCGGTAGAAGAAGACGAGGAAGAGAAGGCCAGGGCTCGCCAGCGGTAGAGCGGGCTGCTGCGGGTGGATGGCAAGAAGAAGTGAGGCGATTCGGAGAGAGAGGTGGGTGCAGAGGAGAGGCCAAGGTATCGATTGTTCAACGCATCTTCAGCTGACCGTGACAGCTACACAATCCGGGAGGGGGGGTTTTTTTTGTATCATGTTTAACCTGGTCTTCTGGACCCAACGTCCTAGCGCGAATACTGACCGCTCATCCTGGCTGGACATTCGACGTCGCAAACCGCGGTTGCAATACATCGCCCCAGTGTCCCCCTTTCGACCCCCTACATTTCATGGCTGATATCGCACGTGTTTGAGTATATCTATCAGTACATCGTTTTTACTTGCCTCGACTCCACGCTCCTTCTCCGTTGTCTTGGTAGTTGATGGGGTTAGCGTAGATGCAATTGAACAGTTGGTGCTTGGCCTTACAGTGATCCCTCGCTGATTTTGATCAGCGAGCACCGCGCTGGCAGTACGCTTGCGGTACTTTGAGGTAGTTTTGGAGCAGCCCAGCTTTTTTTTGAGCATAGCCCCGGGGAGAGACTCCCGTAGCAACATGAGAGTCTAGCGAGAGAGCGATGTTGGCTCTTACCAGCTCGGTAGATTGGACGCGTTGAACGTCGGACTCGCATGCTCTCGCTCTTTTACTCTATCTCTGAGCAGGCCCACTCCATCCACGGGACTTCCCTAATCTCTCGTCACGATTCTTTCACGAGTCTTGTATACGATAGCTGCCAACGTGGGCAGTACGCGGACGTCTGTGCTTGCTCGTGCCTTGGGCACAAAAATGTGGAGAGGAGAGAAGACCCGGTTACCTCTGTGAGTACTCGACCTGACACGCGAAACATTCCTCTTCACAACAACCACATACTCTCTGAACGTGTCTGAACCCTATGCAATTGAGTTCTGCGCGGAAGCTGCCAGCTGCAAGCATTGACACGTTACTCATCCCTCGTTTCAACAGATGGCGAACGCGGCGGCTCTCTCACTCTCACCACGGCCGACCACGACAGAGATATTATACCCTCCTAGACCGCAAGCTTATCATCCCATTAATACTAGGCATCCTCTGGCTCTTTTTCACTCTCTGGCAGCCCCATGTCGAGTTCGCCCTCTACTCGCGACGTTGGATTCGGAACGAGGTCGAGGCCCTCCATCCACTGTCCGGTTGCTTCGACGCACACCGTGTCTCGCACAAATACAACATCTCCCAATCAATACACGGGGCGAAGAAGACCGAGATACATGCGGGCCAGCCCATGCGGTTAGGCATGGATTGCTACAACTTCGCCGGGACGATCAAGTCAACACCCTACGTACCACCGGTATGGATCCCTCCAGACGAGCGTATCCAGTACCATACGTACTGGCGACGTGACCTAGCGCACTTTGGAGAGCGGCAGGAGTGGATGATCAAGTCGTTCTTCGCGACACAAAACACCGAGACGTCGCGACTCATCTTGTGGTCGAACGGGGACCTAAGCGATAATAAGATTGTACAGAAGTGGATCAGGCGGTATCCGGACGCTTTTACACTGAAGTCGGTAGAGTTGGATAGACTGGCGAAGGGGACGTCGCTGGAGGGGAGCAAGCTGCTGCAGTTGAAGGACAAAAAGGCGTGGATTGACGGAGACATGGTTCGGCTGCTGGTGCTGTGGGCGTACGGGGGAGTGTGGGTGGACATGGACTCGCTACTGACGAGAGACCTTACGCCGTTGCTGGAGCACGAGTTCGTCACACAATGGGATTGTTACGGTGAGCACCTCGATTTTTCGCGCTTCGGACAGGCGAAATGAACTTCGTCGCTATGACAGACAAAGTCTACATCCCGTTCAACGGCGCCCTCATGAGCTTCCACCAGAACTCGCCATACCTCTGCGAGGCCTTCCACATCATGGCGAATGGTCCCGCACCACGGACGGGCACCACGGACTGGGGCGCGACGCTGTACCTGAAGCTATGGCGGCGGCTGCTAGAAGCCGAAATCCCGCCGTTCAAAGTCCTACCCTTCTGCTTTTCTGATGCACGGTCATGTCGACTGGACAATCGACTACCCGACCCCTTCGTCTCTGACCCGTCGAACGGGAGATGGACAATGGGAATGGGCAGGGAGGAAGGCGGCGGCCTCGACCGCGTGCTGAGCAAGGTCTTCTCCGTGCATCTCCACAACCAGTGGGAGAAACCGTTCCCCAAGGGCGGGTGGATCGAGAGATTGCTGCTGAAGCGGTACGAGGACCGCTTGAAGAGAATAAAGCCTAGGGCAACAGAAGAGGAAACATAGCATCCTCGGCTTCACTCGTTTGGCGACACCGCATCCACATCCTACAGCAGGCCATACCCCACGGCGTAATTGTACTGTAATGCTTAATCTCAATGGACCCACGCCATCTCGGAATATACCCGCTGCCAACCCGACATCGCGGGGCGATTTGACAGCCACGGTATCTGTACATAGCCCCATGTACTTGCGCATAAGTCGCGTACGCACTCCCCCCTTCACACACACCTGCCAGTGGACGCTGCTGTGGTCGCATAGCACCTAGCTTATACTGTATCCAGTCGAGCAGCCTGCCGGCCACTTTGACCGCGAAGGCTGGTCATGTAAACCCCTTCCTCGTCATCTGCATCCTGGACTTCTATTACGGAAATGCTATAGCCATGTAACGTCAATTATCTCTGGCGCGATAACACATATAGACTGTTTTTTCCTTGTCGCAGGCAAGTGGTTCCAACGCGAGCGATATTGACTGCATGCATTTCGATCCTTGGTGGCGCTTACTTTCCTTACATAAGCTGCGCTGGACTTTGGCGCCTTCGGATGCGGATCCTTTCCAAAGGTTCACGGCCACCACGACTTCACCCCTCAAAGACCACGCACAAGCGACCCTCATAGGGCCACAAAAACGACAAGGAGCTTGCCATTCATGTCTCTCTTGCGCCATTTCTTACGCTCTACGCCGCGCTGCTTCAGCCAAGCACGTCTCGTCTCGACTTCGCTCCCCCGATTGAGCGACCCCTGGCCGCTCCCGCACACACCACAGCACCTCGCCTCGACCGTAACGCCTTCCGACATCCCGCCCCCAGAGCCACTGGCGCGCCCTGGCGAATCCGTCGAGGCGCTGCGCGCGCGCCTGGTGTACCAGTCGCGCAAGCGCGGGACGCTCGAGAGCGACCTCGTGCTGAGCACGTTCGCGAAGGAGGAGCTGCCGAAGATGGACGAGGCGGAGCTGCATGAGTTCGACAAGGTGCGCTATCGTCGTGTCTGTGTGCGCGTTGTGCGGCGTTGACATAGACTGGGTGTGCAGCTCATGGACGAACCGGACTGGGACATCTATTACTGGGCGACGGGGAATAGGACGCCTCCGGAGCGATGGGCGCATTCCGCACTCCTGGAAAAGCTCCGTGTACATGTTCGTAATGAAGGCAAGGTTGTACGCCGCATGCCCGATCTCTCATAATGCATCGCGCTCGCGACCTCTTGAAATGCTATGCGGACGTTCGCGAAGTGTCTTCAAGCGTAAGAAGTCGTTCGCAGGAAGAAGAGGTCATAGGTGCTACAAGGGCTTCGAAGGTGCTAATTGCTACAAGATCTATGTCGTAAGCCATCGTCTAGGCGCATTATAGAAATACAGTATTCCAGGTCCCAATGTTTCGCAAGCTCGTCTCTCATGTCTCTAATTTCTCGTTGTATCTGTTCAAAAGAAGTCTTTCCACCCACCCGTCTTTTGGGAAGGTTTTCGCCCATTGATTATGTAGGTGCACGGCGAAGACCTTGTTGAGTACGCCATCCAATCCGCCGCCTTCCTCGCGGCCCATTCCCTCTGTCCACTCACCGTCCGACGGGTCCGCTTCGAATGGGTCGGGCAAGCGGTTGTCCATACGGCACGAGCGACCGTCAGCGAAACAGAAGGGCAGCACGCTGAACGGCGGGACGGACGACGCGACTAAACGGCGCCATAGCTTGAGGTACAGCGTCGCGCCCCAGTCGGTCGAGCCCGCGCGCGGGGGCGCAGACGTCGCCATGATGTGGAACGCCTCGCAGAGGTACGGCGAGTGCTTGCGGAAGTGCATCAGCGCGCCGTTGAAGGGCACGTAGAGCTTGTCTGGCGGGACGCGCGGGGGCGGGTCAGCGGCCGGGCGGTGGATGGGCAGGTGGACGGGCGTACCGTAGCAGTCCCACTGCGTCACGAACTCGTGCTCGAGCAGCGGCGCGACGGAGCGCGTGATGAGCGTGTCCATGTCCACCCACACGCCGCCGTGCGCCCACAGCACGAGCAGCCGCACCAGGTCGCCGTCCACCCACGCCTTCTCGTCTTGCGCCTCGAGCACCGGGCTGACCTCGAGCTCTGTGCCCGCCGTCAATGTCTCGTAGTCGACCTCGCGCACGGCGAACGCCTCTGGGAATCGGTGGAGGTATTTTTGTATGATGGGGTTCTCGCTGAGGTCGCCGTTAGACCACAGCACGAGTCGAGAGGTGTTGACGTTCTGCGTGGCGAAGAAAGACTTGAGCATCCACTCCTGGCGCTCTGCGAAGGGGACGAGGTCGGTGCGCCAGTACGAATGAAACTGTATGCGCGCGTGCGGTGCGATCCACGGTGCGGAGACGTCGTGTGCGGGCGGCGGGGGGATTGTCCCCGCGAAGTCGTAGCAGTCCATGCCGAGGCGCAGCGGCATGCCCGCGTGCACGAGCGTCGTCTTCTTGCCGTACAGCGCGTCGGAGAGGTTGTACGCGGGAGACACGCGCGCCGGCGCGAAGCAGCCCGCGAGCGGGCGCAGGGCGTGCACCTCCTGCTTCACCCACTTGCGGGCGTAGAACGCGACCTCGACGTGCGGGTCCCACAGCGCGAACGTGAGCCCGAGAGAGAGCAGCGCGAGCGGGATCGTGACCTTGAGGAAGGCGACGAGCGTGCGCGGACGCAGGAGCGCGGGCGGCGCACTGGTGCTTGCACTTGTGCTCCAACTGTACATGGGAAGATGCGCATTAGCAGAGGTGTACGAGGCGAAGAAGCTTTGGCCGATGTAGGCGTGCATGGAGGGAAAGAATGGGAAGACAAAGAGGTGCAGGTGCGGCACTTACATTGACAAGGGCACTCTCTCCAGCCTCGGTCTCCACATGGCTTCGTCTCTGCTTTTGCGCGTGTGTCGGCAGCCGGCGGTATTGTGAGGGCGTTACAGGTGGTACCGAATCGTCGCGGGATGCGTCACGGAATGGTGAGAGGAAGTAGGCGAGAGCGTCGAGCGCAAGGATTAGGAGCTGTGCGGTCGATCGGTGGTGCAGTCACGCCTGTCTGAGCTCGGGCACTGCGGCAGCGGGGCCTTCCTGTAAGCAACGCTGCAAACACGGCTGGACACCGCCTCCAACGACGACGGCCTCCTGAGTGCTCTGGGAACAGTACATGACTAACAGTGTACGGGCGGGGTCGGTGACACGGTGGTGATATTCCAGAATCCAGTGTAAGCTGCGCACGCGCGAAGAGGCCCCTGGACGATGTTGTTGAAGACAAGACCTGGTGAAGATGAAGCATCGATGCAGTCGCGCAGCTCGCCTCCCTAATAATACTGCTGCTGATTCTGTTTACCACTTGTTTGTCGTCGCCGTTATACCCTCGCCATCAGTTGTCGCAGGACCGTGGGAAAAACATACTACGGGACGCCACTGTCTATGGACTCCACGTTGGTAGCAGGACACAATCGAGGCCGGACAGGTCTTCAGAAATATCGTTGGTCCAACTGTATTTCTGGGTCAAGCGTACCGCGCAGCTCCACGAGAAATAGACCGCCGTTGACGTCGAAAGCCACGGAAAGGCGCGTTCAGAGCTAAAATTGATAACTTACGAGGTCATATAATAGTGCCCGCCGCGATCCATGTGTGTCCGAGGCGAATTGAACGCGATCTGGTGTCGGTGCTACTACAGACCATCCGTGTTGCGTCCGGCTGGTTACAGAGCCTCGCCAGGATCCAAGTTCGCCTCTCTGCTGCGCCGATCTACGCCACATCTGAACTGCTCGAGTTCGAATCGGAGCCTATCGACGCGTCAGTAGTGAGTGACGCACCCAAGGCGTGATATGAGTTGGATTCTGGACGCTGTTGTTGCTGCCAAGCGTGGACATTGCGCCTGCAAAACACCGGTGCGAGACGACGCGACTCGACACGAGTGACTCCCATCGATGAACTTGAATCAACGGCGATTCGTGAACGAAGATCAGAACACTCGTCGATACGAATCCTTAATCCTCCGTACGCTTGCCTGCTTCCGATAATCCTCCCGCCCGACTGTCGGGCCAGATTGGATATCGCGTCGCGCTTGGCGGATCTATATGCGCCGCCGCGGCCGTCGTCCTCCGTCGTCCTGCCGAGGCTTTCAGAGCCGCCCCGGAGACCGCACGGCATCTGCGTCCGGGCCGTCGTTCCCGCCGTCGACGGTCGGCCGCATACAGGGGAGACCGCCGCGTCAATGTCGCCGTCGCGCCACGCAGGGGCAGCGAGAGATCAAGACAGAAGGCAGCGGGACTCCTCGAACGTGCTTCACCACCCAGCGGCGGCTGCACGCAGCACGCGAGCAGCCAAGCTGTGCGATCCTTGTGCGATCTGGCGGCGGCGTGGCGATCTGGGCGACTTTCACGAGCCGCGCGTGAGATCGGGGTGCAGATAGGCGGCGGCGCGGCGCGTATCATTTTCTGCGCGATCGTCGGTGGGCCTCGAAAGACGAGACCGCGGCGGCCGTGTGGCGAGGGTGGACAATGTGAAAGACGCGATGACCGTCGTCGGGTGCGTCCAGGACAATAGAGGAGGTCGCTGCCGCGTGTGAGCGCGTGTGGGAGGCCAGAACTGCCGGCTCGGAGCAGCGAAATAGGTGGCATGTCAACGGCGTCTCAACTGAATGGATGGAGAGGGCGACGCGCCGTCCATGGGCTGCGCCGTCGCCTCGTGCAGTGTCGAAGATATTATCATAAGGTTCGGCTTGCGCCCAATAACGACGGCCTCGCTCTCTGCGGACCAGGGTGCCACGAGAGCACAGCTGTCGAAATACAAAGGTGCGCCTCACGTGCCCTCGAAGCCAGCATATGTGTGCGACCGCTGGCGGCGTGCCAGCGGGCACCGACATATATCAGCTTACCAGGGACGCGTCCGTGACGGATATGGCCACAAATGAGACTGCACCACGGAGCATCGAGCACAAATACCGCGAGAAGTGCCGTGACTCACGGATTACGATCTGCGTCCGCGGACCCACCGCTGCGTGTGTGATCATGATTTACCTTGCAACACATCGTGGCCACCTGCTCCTCGCTTCTCGGTGTTGGCGAGCGAGGCGAGCGTGATTCGCGTCATACACGAATGTCTAATGCGGGGGAGCATGATTCATATTACCCGAGACGGCGAACATTGAGAAACACTCACGACGCTTGCGAGTTAGACTGCACTGCCTCCTGGCCGTCCGGACTGCGCAAGGCATACGCTTGAAGCTCGCTGTCCAAGGTACCTATACGAAGTCGAAGACAGGGTGTTCTATATCTAAAAATTTGAGCATGTTCATGACGAGCATGATGCGCAAAGAAGCGGCACAAATATCGCGCGCCTGCGGCGGCATCAACCCCGGACGACATCGTAGCTCACCCCGCGCGATATCCGGTGCGCGACGCCTTGCTGCATTGACGTCCGGCTGGGGTAAACCTGGGGTGCATATGGTCGCGCTGCTTCGCGCGGCCGAAGACTAGGAGGAATCAGGAAGAAGTAGCCCCATCTCCGTGTGACGCAGGAAATATATGGTATCTCGGTGCGCGCAGGCTCTGGGGCACGCACTAGGGCCCATGGAGAAAGGATCATGAGAGAAGAGGTGCAGCCGGGGGTGTGCGGAAGACGCGAAGAAAAACGGGGGGAGATGGGGACCTGGGTCCGGATTCTACGTCAGAAGAACGGCTGTGGTTTTTATTGGTGCGCACCGGGCTGGAAACGGAAGGCGTCGGGGGCTCGCTGCCGGTCGTCGCGAGGACATTGGCTGTTTTTCGGGAATAAGAGCGAGGAAAAAAGCGGTGACTCGCGGCGCGCGGTCTTTCTCGGCCATCCTACCGCAAATCTCGTCGCCGCCGATCCGGGTGGCGAGGGGCGTGAGGGGCGAACTGGGTGAAATTCGAGTGGCAAGAGCACAGGATTGCACGTGTAGAGGTGGCTTGTCAGCAAGACTAGCTACTAAGATTAGTTTCAGGTTGCTGTGTGAGGTTGCTGCGGGCGAATACGAGAGCCATGACGAACACCGTACAGAATTGGACCGATCCGCTCCGTTGCAGCCAGAAAAATAGAGAAATACCACGAAAATAAAATACTGCGCTGGCTGGACAGCCCTGGTGTAGCAGCGTTTGGCAGCGTATAGCCTCCGCGTGCGTTATTTTAAACACACTCGCGAGGGGAGGGTGCATCGTGGTGGCCGTCGCTTGGTACGCCGGGAGTGTTTGCCGCCCTGCTCCAGCCTCCCGCCAAACTTGGTTCTGACGCAAAACCGCCGCGGTATCTCAACCAAAACAAAATTATTCTTCCCTCTTTCCATGTCCCCGACGACCCTCACGACTATCCTATTACACCGACGTCCCTCCTACAAGCTGCACAGGACACAGCGCGCGAGCCCACATTCCGCCGTGCGCCCTCTCCCGGCTAACTGCGTCGCCCCATCACCTTCTATTCGAGTGCTAGCCGTTTAGTGTGCTTTCGCTCCGGTCCTCGTCGACGACCACCACCGTGTGCGACCACCCTCGTGTGCGTCGCCCCCCAACTATGTCTACCACCACAGCTCGCGTAGCAGTCATCGAGGATACCCCGCGCTCGGTCTCGGTATTGGAAGTGAGACACCCATCCCAGTTTCTGGCAAGTGATCATCTCGTTTACACCCGCCCGCTGCCAGGCTCAGCAGGCCGCTGCATTACAGACTCGCACGGGCCTGTTCTTCAAGAAAGTGTCCCAGTTCCGCAACGTGCGCAGGAAGAGCGAGGAGCGGAAGAACGGCATGTACCCGCGCGCAACACGCTCCATGGACTTGGGCAACAAGCCCTTTGGCATGTCCCAGCCCGTGCTCGGCGTGAGCACCGACCACTCCATGACCGACAACGACGAGGCGTCCGACTCGAACTCGACCACCGTCGCGAGCTCGCCGCGGTCGTCTGCACATCGGAAGCTCAAGCCGCTGGAGCCTCCCAAGTCGGCGTCCGCCATCTCGCACCATACACCCGCGAGTCCATTACCGCTGAATACTACTGACACTACACCACGCATTCCAGCTCCTCCGAAAGGGCTGCCATCGGCGGCACAGGCTCCGTCAGGTCATCATGTTGAGGGACTGCCTCGGACCCGAGAGAACTCGATGTGGGTGATGGTCGAGGGGAACAAATCCGCGCAGGCTGCACAGAGCAGCGCGAACGCAGCAAGCCCGTCGGCGACGAGCAGTGCGACGGCGACCCCAGTCCTGGATAAGACGCTGGCGGCTGACAGTGGCTCTCACGAATCTGTGCAGGTGAGTATCAGATCAATCGCCAAGTTGCATTACTCGAGGTAATAACGTTCGTGTGGCAGACCTTCCACAGTGCGATTGAGGAGATTGTAAGGTCTTCTCCGGAGCTCGTGCCCGCACGAGATCCAGACGTGTGCGACTCACCAGTGAGCTTGAGCGCGCCGCCGCTTATCGACCACCCGCTTCCCAGCTCGCCTCCTATGCCGGCGCCGCAGGCCACGCCCGCGTTCTCGTCAACAAATCCCTTCCTGAGCCTGCAGCATACCTCGCCACTGCAGACCTGGACCCAAACTCCACCACGAAACCTGCTTTCCCCGGGAACGACCCCTCAGGAGACCCCGTTGTCCCCAGTAATGTTCCCCACCACTTCACCGGTCGCCGTCGTCCCCGATACTCCCACACATGCCAACACACTACCCCTACGCCTCGCGTCATTACCCCCGCCTATGATGGCGCGCTATGCGACGCAGGGAAGCGTCCGTCTAACGCCATCGCTTGGACTGCGTCCGACACCCATGCCCATCCTCAACCTTCCCACACTACCATTACCAACACCGAGGACCCCCGCGCCCGATGCTGTGACCCAGAGCCCGGCGCGGTTGCGGAGCGTCCCCGCCCTCCCGCTGCGCGGGCCGAGCGAAATCGACGAGGGGGACCACGAGAACGCGGCGCTGGACGAGATGGAGGACGTCGACGAGATGGACGAGGACGGCGAGGAGATGATCGACTCCGAGATGCCGTCGGCGCGGGGCAGCGAGGAGGGGAGCTCGCCAGAGATGGAGGTGCCGTCGATGGGGCGCCGCCTGCGCTCCCCGCTGCCCCCTTCATTGTCACGCAGCCCGGGGCTGCTGCCGCAGGTCGACACATCCCCGCTGAACCTGACGTTCCGCAGGACCCCGCAGACAGAAGCGACCATCGAGCGTCCGAACGCGCGGCAGCTTTTCCCCGCGACCGAGTCTGTCCCTCAGGACGTCCTGCGCACGCCCATCGCGCCGTTCGCAAGTCGAAAAAGCCCTGTGGCAGGCGACTACTTCACGTCAAGGCCGCCTGAGCGGCATAGTCCAAGCATTGGCGAGGTCACGCGCACGCCGCGCCCGACCGACTTTGAGTCCGTGCCAAATACGGTGCCTATGCCCAGCACGACCCCGCGACCGGGGCTGTACAAGCTTGGCTCGAAGAGCATGGTGGACCTGCTGTCTATTGGACAGAAGGAGCCGGAGGAGGCGCCAGCTAAAGACAAGCGACTTAGTCGTCTCAGTCGTGCACCGGATTACCAGGTGGCTATAACGCGCGACACGCCGTCGGCTGCGGGCCCTTCGACAAACGCGCGCGCTGAATCGATCCAGCAAACGCAGAAGAGCCCGACCCTCCGGAGACACGGCTCGCTGCCGATGTTCATGCCTGCGACGGACCCGCCGCCGTACCCGTCCTTCAACCCGTTCCCGCTCATCCAGCCGCGCGAGGAGGAGGGCCGCGAGATGCTGCCCTCGTACACGAACTCGATCTACCTCGTCGCGGTGATGCCGCGCAAGATGGAGTTCTCCGCGCCGGGCTTCCAGTCGAAGGACCGCAAGTGGAAGCGCGCGCTGTGCGTGCTCGAGGGCACGGTGTTCCGGGTGTACCGCGTGCACGGCAGCGTCGTCGAGGACTGGTGGGAGCGCACCGTCGGCGTGGGCGACCGCACGACGATCGACCCGTTCGCGGTCGGCACGGCGGGCACGATCCGCGTGAGCGGGCTCCGCGGGCTCGAGCGCGCCCTCGCGCAGGACCGCCCGCACAAAGAGGACAGCTCGCCGTCTCAGGCCGACATCGACGCGACGGAGGCTGCCGCGTCGGCGTCGAGCGCGCCCGCGCAGGCGTGCCCCGTGCGTCCGCCGGCCTCGCGCTCGAAGCTGCAGCTTGCGGCGAGCCTCCTGCACCCGACGCGCGGCAGCCGCCACGTGCTGGGCGACGGGTCGACGCCGAATTCGCGCTCGCGCCTGAGCTTCGACGTGTCGCGCGACCGCGACCGCGACGAGCCGCGGAGCTCGGCGGCGTCGACGCCACGGCGGCAGTCCCTCGAGTCGTCGCGCTCGGGCCCGTCGTCATCGACGTCCCCCTCTACCTCCCCGTCGTCGCGGATACGACGGAATAATTCCTCGGATACCTCGCCCTCGTCAACGATGAATCCCAGCAGCAGCGCCGTCTCGCGCGCGCCGAGCACTATTACGCCCGCCACGTCGCATTTTGGCTCGACTACGAGCTGTTGTCTCCTGGAACAAGAACCAGATCCGAAGGACCTGATTCGCTCGTATACCCTGCAGCACGCAGAGAGCGGTCTCGCCAGCGATTACACGAAACGAAAGAATGTAATACGAATCAGAATGGAAGGAGAGCAGTTCTTGCTGCAGGCTAAAGACGTACCAGGTGTCATAGAATGGATCGAGGTGAGTCAAGTGTTTTGCACCGAGGATGCTATATACTCAGGCCCGCTTTCGTCATAGGGCATCCAAGCCGCCACTAATATTGCGTTGGACCTGGACGAACGTCCGATGCCAAAAGGCCCTATTTTCCCAAGGTGAGTTAGAGCGACTGATACTTCTCCTGGTTTGGTTCTCATCAAACTGTGCCACAGACGACGTCGCCGCAGACCGCGCCGCACGGAGGGCCAGGGAGGAAGTACCGCTACTGCTGGTGCATCCTCGTCCACGCCACGTCCCTCACAGGCCCGTTAACGCATCCACATACCCCAATACTCAACTTTCTTCACATGACGCTGCTATCGCATTTACGAATCTCGCTTGTTCACCACGAGACACGCGCACGACACCGTTACGCCCCATCGTCATTGCCCCCACCCACATCGAATCGCTGCTGAAACCACCGTTGATCAGACGATGCTTCTGGCACCATAACTCATCCGCTCGTTGCTGTGCATGTTATCCTACGCCGTTATCCTTTCCTGTGTATGTGCTCCTTCTCGATGACGATGTCCCGCTGTTCTATAGTCTGGCTGCTTGCTTATTTGGATACGCGTCCTTGCTGCTTCATCCTCGGTAGTTGGGTTTGGAATGCTGGCCTGTTGTCGGATTGTGGATCTGTGTTTTATGTATAATGTACTACGTTTGCTGTTGCTAATAGATACACGATGAACTTCTCGCGGTCGTCCTCGCTGCCAGGGTTCTCGAAAGTTGTGCTTATCAGGTGCTCGTCGCGGGTGCATTCTTCACCGCTTGATGCCGTTAGGTGTGAAGTCACCGCCGACGCTGGGTCAGCGGCATCGCCTTGCAGCGCCCTCTGCGCGTCCAAGGGCCTCAGGGACGTGTGTGATCGCTGCGAGACACGGCGGGGGCAGGAGGTGTAGGACGAGGATGAAGCAGCGGCTCAAGCGTCGAACGAGAAAATCTCCTGCATCTCCTCGAAAAGGCAGTGAAGTGATGGCGTCTCAGCATCGATGAGATTTCTTGAGCGCGACTTTTCTTCTTGTTCTCGGGCACAAAAAATGATGGTTAAATTTGAGGACAAGGCGGCGTTTCTTGTGTTTAATCCCGAATATTATTGTGTTTTTCTGGGCCAGGACAAGCGAGGGTGGAGGGCCGCTTTGTGCCCTGTCGGGCCCAAAAGCCCAGCAAACTCCGACTGGCGGTGTTTTGGTGGTCGGTCACCCGCGTGCGGCTCGGTCTGATCAAACGCTCGTTATCACTTGTGTTAGGCCGCAGCTTACTCCTCAACCTCTTCACTTATTCCTTGACGGTGTTGGCAGCCGGCTGACCACCGACGACCAGTCTTCGCTGCAGGGGTGCCCCCGCAAAACTTCCTTATTTCGGCGCAAGTCGATTCCGCGTTTCAGAAAGCACACATCCTCCTCAGTCTCCCAAATTTCCCGAGCCAAAACCTCCCTCGTTTCTGCCCTTTTTGACGAGCCTACGACCCGCAAGTCCACCGACAGCGTTCACGACTCGTACTGAGGAGACGTAGCCATGGCGGAATCAGCGACAGAGATCGATCTCGACTCGGTCATCGACCGATTGTTGGAAGGTGAGCTGTCGCCTGCTGCAGTAACCTAGGGAGACGACCTCCCGTCTCCTGACCCACCTCTCCCTGCGTACAGTGCGCGGCAACCGGCCAGGGAAGCCAGTCCAGCTGCAGGAGTACGAGATCAAGTATCTGTGCACGAAAGCCCGCGAAATTTTTATCAACCAGCCCATTCTCCTCGAGCTAGAGGCCCCCATCAAGATTTGTGGTACGTGTCCCGCCAGGCGATGGGAGAACGATGGGGCCGCAAATCTGAATCCTTGCTGTCCTTGTAGGAGACATCCACGGCCAATACTACGATTTGCTCCGACTCTTTGAGTATGGCGGTTTCCCTCCAGAAGCCAACTACCTCTTCCTCGGAGACTACGTCGATCGTGGCAAGCAGTCGCTCGAGACGATATGTCTCTTACTTGCCTACAAAATCAAGTATCCGGAGAACTTCTTCGTGCTGAGGGGTAACCACGAGTGCGCGAGTATCAATCGGATTTATGGCTTTTATGACGAATGTATGTGGTCTAAATATGCTCGCTCCGGTGACGACTTACAAGATCGGCCTGGGTCCCCCTCCCCGCCCTTCGTTTCTCACAGGCAAACGTCGATACAACATCAAGCTATGGAAAACGTTCACCGACTGCTTCAACTGCCTACCTATCGCAGCTATCATCGATGAGAAAATCTTCACCATGCATGGTGGTCTCTCCCCCGATCTCCAGTCGATGGAACAGATACGACGGGTCATGCGACCGACAGACGTCCCCGACACCGGTGCGTCACCTTGATAGCGCCCTCGCGCCTCTCGCTGGGATCCTAGGATGCTGAATGTTATTGCACACACAGGCCTCTTGTGCGACCTGCTATGGTCCGATCCGGACAAGGACATCACCGGCTGGTCAGAGAACGACCGAGGAGTATCGTTTACGTTCGGTCCAGACGTGGTGTCAAGATTCCTGCAGAAGCACGACATGGATTTAATCTGCAGAGCACACCAGGTACGTCCCCGTCCTCTGAGACGTCCGAGAAAAGCCAGGGTCCTGCCTTTGCCATTTCGGTCCTTGCGGACGTCACATCCGGATGGCTGAGTCATCAACTATGCGCTACTTCGCCACGACTCCTTTCCAACCCTCTCCATGGTTTCATGTCTGACTTTTATTATCTTCTATCCGCAGGTCGTGGAGGACGGTTACGAATTCTTCGCCAAACGACACCTTGTTACTCTATTCTCAGCGCCTAATTACTGTGGCGAGTTCGATAATGCTGGTGCGATGATGAGCGTCGACGAGACTCTATTATGCTCGTTCCAGGTGCGTCACAATACCCCTCTTCGCACCTCATCCATCTCATCGTATTCTCCCCTTCAGATCCTGAAGCCTGCGGAGAAGAAGGCAAAGTACCCATATGGTGGCGTGAACATGGGTCGGCCTGTTACACCTCCACGCAAGCAGAAGAAGAAGGACGCAAGCAAGATGGGCTGAAGGGCCCACTCCACGAGTCGCACGCCGTCAGTACTCCTTCCGTCGTGTTCCCATCCCTTCGCTATCGATCTAGTTATTCACACGCTCCTTGGCGCCTTCTCGTCTTTCTTTACTCTGGCTCGTTTGTGTCGCTTATATTGGGATGGCTGTTAGACGGGTACGAGTCCCCCGCCGTGCTGCAAGAGGAGGCTCGCCGGGGACGCTCCACCATCGGACATTGTTCGACGATCGGCTCGGGAGGCGCGGGCGACTGAAGCACGGCTGTGGCTGTGGGTAGATGGACCGGATATAGAGGGAGCAATCCAAAAGTGACCGCACACCGCGTCGCGTCCTTACAGACCGCATTTACTCACCTGTTGTTGTGCAAAAGTTCTTCAACCTGTTACCTTCATTCATATCCCTGCCTTTTCCCCTACCTGTGTGTTTTGATTGCGGTCGTAGCCCTATCTATTATATCCGATTCCCACATCGCCTGGCTCTCCTCGTACATTCCACGCATCCTCCTTCTGCAGACGGCTCTGGTCTCAACACCTATCACATTAATTAGCGTAGTGTCTTCCTTGTTCTCTCTCTCTCGTCTCTCTCCGTCTCCTCCCTCGCTGATCACACGATTTTCCCTGTCGTTGTAACAGACCCACTCATCCCCAGGCATTGCTTTTTTCCCCATGTGAGAGTAAATAAGTAGTATAATACATACAATCCAAGAGCATTTCTTCTCCGTCGGCTGTACCGCCTTTGATCCCCGGGATCGTCGTGCCAGGAAATAGACTATAGATTGGCTATAGATGCCGGCCACTTGATTTCGAAGCCAGGGCGAGACGTAGACCTTCTGCCCCGTTTGCCTTGCGCTTGGAAGCTGCCATGCGCCGTCGAGATGTAAGCATGAGGGGAGAACGTTATTTCAGGGTACGCACCCTTTAGAGCAGGTTCCTCGTGCAGGCTGATATATTGACAGGGGACTGCGGTATATGCACGGTCTTCATGAGTGGCGTGTCACTGGCTGCAGCCCAGTTAAACGAGAGAGAAAGGCTCACTTGCTTTGATCCAAACTAGGTCGCGTAAGATATCGATTTTTCCGCCACCGACGGTGACCAGAGCGTAGCGTGCCGTAGTGCTGCGCCACATCGTTCCTTGCTATCCATGGCGGCCCGTGGCAACTGTGAATAACTTCTTAGCCGGCCAGTGCCGCAAATTTGAGTACTCCACTCCACTCCAACTAAGACCTCTGACTACCAACAGCCCGCTTGGTCTAGAAGAGAAGAAAAATGTATCTGTTGCCGAACCGCGATATTGCGTTCTCAGCCTCGACGCGGTACGGTCGGTGCAACACCTCGGAAGCGTTTACTGGCAAGTCCTTAGGATACGAGTGATCAGGAAAGAACAATATCCTATCGTGATGGCCCAGGTAAGTACTATGAACGACCATGAATGGCTGCACCTACCGGGAGATGCGCCACAGGTACTGGGCTCCACGAAACGCGGACTGGCACACATGCGTCTTCCAAAAGGTAGTCTACGAGTGGCGGCGTTTCGGAGAAAAGGCGATTAGGATGACCACCCAAACGTGTCCGGTGAGGAAATGGAGTTGATTCCTTTGGTGGACGTCACTGACCAATGGCGGAGTTGGCATTCCGATGTTGTGGCAGAGCATTGCGGCCGGACCCTCTCTTACGGCCTCTTTGTCTCCCTTTGCAGGTCTGTACTGGCAATGTTCCCAAGGCCATGTTGATTGTAGAGCCGAAACACTTTTTAGAAGAAAGGCGAGGGAACTCAAGCGCGCGTGTACGAGGTCCTGGAGCCTTATGAAGACCCTCAGCGAATTGCGCCCGAGGTGTCGAAGGACGTTGGCCATATCGCAGTGCACGCCCCAAACGAAGACATAAACGCTACCGTCCATCGTCCGGATGGCTACGTCCTTTGTTAAGACCTAGCTGTAGTAGTGACTACCATGTCCTCGAGCATGCATTATTGACTCAATGCTGCCGGACTGTGAGCTCCATACGTGCGTGAAAAGTGTAAAAAAAACTCACTGGTATATTCGGGGGCTCGGCTCTATCAGCTGTACAACCATTGATCTCCGGGATCCTCGTGCTAAGTGGTCATGATATTAGCTATAGATGCCGGCGGCTTGATTTAGAAGCGAAGACGAGATGCATGCCTTCTGCCCGATTCGCAGTGAGCTTGAAAGTGGACATGGGGTGTTTCTATATGTTAGCATGGGGGAGACACGTTATTTCACAATACGCACCTCTTGCCGCTACAACCGAGCGCCTCATGCAGGCTGGAAGAGGAATATTTGGTATCGCCACTCGCCTCGCAGCGTCGGTATGACTCTCAACCGGCGTGTCGCTGCCTGTGAGCACAGGTGAATGCCTTGACTTGAAAAGAGTATTCTCGTCTTCCCGTGATGAGGTGGAAGGCCTTGAAGGGTATTTTTCTACATATACGAGAAATCTCATGACACGGATCTACTCGACTGGTCAGAGTAGCTAAAACATGGACCAATGGGTGTCGGGTACTTCCTTGAGCAAAGTCAAAGGCCACCTGCGATCTCCGGGTAATCTAGTCTTTGGAATCGGGTACCACCATGTTTTCGTGCGTCTGGAGAAGAGCTCTCCTTCTCGTGGTAAGCGGTAGCCGCCGACATATCCAGTGCTGGAAAGCCTTGGGTCGGCAGATTCATATCTCGGGGGGTCGATGATTTTGAGTATCCTGATGACAATGGCTGTCCCTGTTTCCGACTTGGGATCTTGTACATGTTCAAAGCAGCTTATTGCCGAACCTGGCAGGACCCAGGGTCACTTTAGAGGAGTTCCGGCATATGACTATCATGCTGCTCACCATGCATATTTATACCACTTTTAGCTGACTTGTTACCAGGTAAGAACATCTGTGCCCTCTCTGCAGCAAGTTTTCCATCGACCGTTGTAGCTGATATCTCGAAGCATGCACGAGTAGTCCCAAATTCAATCCAGAATGGTTGTTTGCAGGCGTACAGGCTGCGCGGGGTGTTCCTAGTGTGAGACTTCTTAGGCCACAGAAGAGCTACCTCGTCGACGAGTTTCTCTGTCACCAGTTCGTCGTGTCGCAGCTGAGACAGTAGCGCCATGTAACTGCCATACTGCACGAGGCGATGCAGAGGGATAGACCAGGGTAGCGTGGTAACTGGATGCGGCAGGGCGGGTCCAGCCGCAAAGCTCGCAGGGTCTGGCGAGGGGGTGATGCGGAAGCGGATTTGGCCGGCGTGTGGAGGAGCCAATGCGGGCAATTTGTAGTATAGGAATCCCCGCGTGGCAGCAGGAAGTCGTGCGCGGGAGTAGTGCCCTCCATCAGTGTACTGCATAAAGTTCAATTTGAACTGCCCTTGATCGCGAACGCGTATAGTAGCACATGTTAGGCTAGCAAGGTCGATGAAATCGGCTGTCGTCAATAATTCTGGACGAAGTGTCGATATCTAAAAAGATCAGCACGTCGCTCAGTGTCATATATCGTTCAGGTTATGAACACAGACAAACCACCCGATCAGTAGGGCCCGCGCTGCAGTGATATTGGCGAGATGGACCAAACGTTGTCGTAAAGACACGATACTTGTTACGCCACGTCGTTGCTAAAGCCATAGTCTACGGCGTGACCAGCCAGGCCGGACGTTGGGGACTTATATGGTCGCTTGATGATGACGAGGAACAAGATGAGGTTCACGCGAAGCGCGACACTATGAGAAGTGTGCAAACATGCACAAACAAACAACCCCGCCTGGACGCTTCACCTCGCTTCACGCTTGCTAGCGCCGCGTCGGCAGGACCAAGATCGAACGTGTGGTCGATCTCGGAAGAGTTACAGCTCGCGCAGACGAGAAGCTCTATGTTTCGCCGACTGGGTGGTAGATACTCGCAGAAGTTCGCAATATTAGATGTCGTGGTGTCTATATGCATTCCTTGATAATTGAATGGGAGATGGTCCAAAGTCGACGAAAAAGTCGACGAAAGCCGTGCAGTATCAATCAAAATAGAAACGTCCAGTGAACAAAGTCGAGCGAGACACGATAAGTGCAGAGCTGAGGGAGCGGCGGCCATGGCGAACAACCTGGTACGGCAAACGAAACTCCCGCGACACCAAACGCCCACACGGGCAGGCCAGTTCACGGGGTCAGCTCCGTCAGGAATGCAAATTAAATGTCACGCAAGGTCTTTGCAAGTTGTCGTGGGCTCTCCCGAATTTCACGAGAACAACTTGAAGACCCTCACCAACTGCATTGGTAGCGGGAATGTGGTATGGCCACAGGCCTCGCAGCATCGGTATGGTCCCAAACGGCGTGTTGCTGTCTGTGAATACATTCACAGTCATCGTGCATCATGGCCCGAACTGCGCAGCCACGGGCATCCTTGCGAATTCATCCATTCTGCGATTAGACGCAGGCGCCTGTGTGGAGGTCGCCAACGCGTGGATGACGCCTGTATGCCACGGGCCAGCAGCAGCTTTCTTTGTCCTGGTTCATCGTGTGAAAGGCGGGGACATCCATGGCGACCATAAATGAAATGCGTGCGCCGCAGGGGCACTCGTTTGCATCTCCTCTGTTCCCACTACTACCAGCTTACTTGATGTCGTATCTCGGAGAGACGAAAGACGTTTTTGTGCCAGAACCGGGGGACGTCGTGTTCCTCGACCTCGACGCAGTGGGGTCTGTGCAGCATCTCCAAAGCGAAGCCTGCCTAGAAGCGATGGATGCCGTCGAGACCGAGCACTACGCCGCCTTTGTGGCCCTGGTCAGTACCACCATACCAATCGTAAACAGCTGCACTCACCGTCAGGTGTGCCGCAGGTCCTGGACTCCCGGGACGAAACGCAGAACTGGCACGCATGCGTCGTCGGCATCCTCCCCAAGCCCGTCAGCAGAGCAGGCGTGATCGACGTTTGCGTCCCCGTCCAATGGCACGCCGCACGCATCTGGACGGAGGGCACGCCTAGGACGCCGCAGATACGGATGCGCCCGTGGCTCGCGCAGCAGCTCACGGTACAGGCCCAGCTCTGGTGGGGCCTGCAGCAGGCGTGCTTCAGCGTCGACGAGCGCCGCGTCGCAGGGAGGCTGGAAGAGGTGACGATGGTCCGGCACCCCGTCGCGCGGCACCTGAACGTGGCGGGCGACGTGGTGGACTTGATTCCGTTGGTGAACTTCACGTACCGGTGGCCAAGGGATGGTGTCCGCGATCCGCTTTCGTGGCTCGGGGAGTGTGACGCGGTACTGTCGTATGTCTTTTTCGTTCCCTGACCGGACCGGTACTGACATTCGGGCCGTGGCCAGATCAATATTTGAGTATAGGATCGACGTCCTTCTGCAGGAGAAGATCCGGCGTCCCAGGGAGCGCGCGTACGAGCTGGCCCATGTGCGGAGGGACCTGAAAACATATAGCCTCAGGAACCTCTGCCGGTCGGAATGCCTGATGACGATGTCCACCCAGCAGAACGAAGACCGTGCCTTTCGGCGGGAGTACAGGTTCACAGAGGAACCGACACATGTTCACGAGATCTTCTGTCCTCCGGGGAGCTGCATCCTCTGCTAGTCGGGGCCTCTTTGTGTACCGTGCTCAAGAGTATTTGTTATTTATTCTGGGCTACTGGATTGTGAGCCCGGGACGTCGTCGAAAGATATGAAAAACTCACTGATATGTACATAGTGCGCATCGTAAATACGGCCTCTGCATTACTATGATGCACGTCAGGAGAGAGTTACGATACGAGCCCAAAGTGAACCCACCATAGAATGATACGCCCTCACACCTCTCCGGGCCCCGGCGTATTCTCGAAACGACTTCGACGCTCGAGGAGCGCGCAGATGCGCGAGCGGGTCTGTCCAAAGATTACCCTTGGTCTTCCTAAGCCGGCAAACTCGCAAGCGGCGGGCGATGTGTCGCCCCGGCATTGATGAAGCTAGTTCTAGGTAAGACAGAACATGAGCTCGTTGAGTACAAGACCCACCTTGTCCAGCGGGCGAAGCGACGCATCGCGCATCGCCTTTGGCAAGCGTCCTCCCGTCGTAACCGTGCGCGGACCTAGCTGTACTGTCACACACCCTAACTTGATAATGTTTTCCACTATTTGCGCCTCAGAATAATCTGTTCCCCACCAAAAATTGTATCGTCCTGATAGATCGATGTATTTATGTGCCTGTG
>ALYI01003478.1:0-114805 GCA_001969225.1 Ceriporiopsis andreanae CBS 279.92
CGGCGGCGGACGACGGCGCCCTGCGGGCGCCGTCGTCCTTTCCACTTCCGGGCGTATTACTGGGCTAGACTGCGTCGGACTCGGAGGGTGATGGCGCTGATGGCGCTGTTCCGACTCCTGGCTAATTCCCTCACGTTGAACGCCGTGCACGTCCCCTGTGTCCAGTCGTACGATGCCGAACCAGTTCCAACTCGTCTTTCTCGCCACCTTCGTCGCCGTGTTCTCTGCGCTCCTCCTTGCGTCCTCGTTCATCCAGCGCAAGCTTGCTGACGCAGGATACGACATCTCGCAGCTCATCCTGCTTGGTCTGCCGAAAAACGACGCGTCCGAGCCTTATCATCCCACATTTCTCACCAGTAACACCAGCATGATCACCCAACTCCTCGCGTTCATCTTCGCGGTTGGTACGTCTGCGTTTGTCTTCTGGAAGTTCGGGTCCACCAGTGAGCATCGTGGTTCGAGTGCAATCGCGTCCCTGGTACTCACTCAAGCGTCAGAGCGGAAGCCTGTGTTGGACCCCTCGAAGTGGCAGGAGTTCCCGCTCAAGGAGAAGATTGTCATCTCTCACAACACTGCTCTGTGAGTCGACCTCCGTGCCCGCCACGTTCATTGCAGGTTACACGGACATGTCGCCAGATATCGCTTCGCGCTTCCCCACCCCGAAGATGTGCTGGGGTTGCCTATCGGCCAGCACATCCAGGTCTCCGCTTGGATCAACGGCAAGGACATCATGCGCAGCTACACCCCCACCAGCAGCGACGAGGACCTCGGGCATTTCGACCTGCTCATCAAGGTGCCCGCAGTCACGTGCAGGCTGCCGCTGTGCTGACCGCTCCGCAGGCGTACGAGAAGGGCAACGTGTCGCGACATGTTTCGCTGCTGAAGATCGGCGAGACGATTCGCGTCAAGGGGCCGAAGGGCCAGTTCAACTACTCGCCGACGCTCTCTCGCGAGATTGGTATGATCGCAGGCGGAACCGGCATCACACCTATGCTGCAGATCATCCGCGCGGCGCTCAAAAACCCCGCCGACCGCACGAAGATCAGCCTCATCTACGCGAATGTCAACGAGGAGGACATCCTTCTGAAGAAGGAGCTGGACGTGCTGGCCGCGAAATACGGGAGCCGCTTCACTGTGTTCTACGTATTGAACAACCCTCCGGAAGGATGGACCGGAGGTGTCGGCTTCGTGACGAACGAGCATATCAAGAAACATATGCCCCCCAGCAACCACGATATCAAGGTGCTCATGTGCGGTCCTCCACCTATGATGGGTGCGATGAAGTGAGTACCCGTCTGCTGTAAGATTTCGCGCCACTGACTTTGAAGTGCAGGAAACACCTCGAGGAGCTCAAATACCCTGCACCCCGCACGGTCAGCAAGCTCGGAGATCAGGCAAGTTCATGTTTCCGCTACGCCGTACACATCTAATAGGTCGACTTTAGGTGTTCCTGTTTTAGAAAGCATATTCATGAGCCAGTACATGTATTGATTCGCCGTAGACACACATGTCGATTTGCTGACGATCTAGATTGTATACCCTATCATACTGGACTAATGGAACACGCTTTTTCTTGGTGGCATGGCGTGTCCTCAATTCAGCGCGCTTCGGAGACCATGCATCTATCCTTCCACGTGTCCATCGCACATCCATCGCGGACGCTTGACGGGCAATCTTGCTACTTACCAACTACCATCCCACATCGTCCGTAACGGCCAAATTTTACGATAGGCATCGCGATGGCTCAAGCATTTCCTGTGGCCCAGTCCATCGCGTCGCCGACGTCGACGAAAGTGCACCCAGCGTTCGCAGCGGAAGACGCGGACACCACGCTGTGCTCGCACGACGACGTGCTCTTCCGCGTGCACTCACTCACCCTCAAGCTCGGGTCCGGCTGGTTTCGCACGCTCTTCACGCTCCCGCAGGGCGACAAGACCTCGCAGCTCGCGGTCCTCAACGATAACGCAAACGCACAGGACGAGCCGATCCGCGTCGCCGAGCCCGCGGCCGTGCTCGCGGACCTGCTCGCCATCCTCAGCGCGCAGGAGCTCGCGCGCCTCGACGATATATCGCACGTCGCCGCGCTCGCGCACGCCGCGGAGAAGTACGAGATGGCGGGCGTGCTGTCCGTGCTGCGGCTCGCGCTCGCCGCGCCGCCGCTGCTCGACGCGCACGCCATCCGCGTGTACGGCCTCGCGTGCCGCTACGGCTGGGTCGCGGAGGCGCAGCTTGCATCTGCGCGCACGGTCGGCCTCGACATCCTCGCGCCGGCGGTCCTGCCCGAGCTGCACGCCCTCGAGCCCGCGGCGCTCACGAGGCTCGTCCTCCTCCACCGCCGCCGGCGCGACGCGCTGCGGCGCCAGCTCGACTCGTCCGTCTTCTACGCGAACGACCGGCCCGGGCGGTGCAACCACTGCCAGAAGCTCATCGAGCACGTCGCGTGGATGCGCTTGAAGGCGACCTGGATAGCGGCCGTCGAGCACACGCCGGAGAGCATCGTGAGCATGGAGATCATCCATTCGCAGGAGATGCAGGATGTCGTGTCGTCCACGTGTTCGGGGTGTCACAAGACATTGTACGACTCCCGCGCCACTGCCTCAAACTTGAGGGTGATATTGAAGGACTTGCCTACTACGGTTGAGGTGCGTGCTTCATTACCGAGCTGCGCATCCTTCTTCGCTGACTGGGCATTCTTATACTAGTTTGATTAGTTTGCCATAGATTCTGGAACGATACCCTCATACGCCCTATCTGCTATTCTCATGGATTTTCGGACGTAGGCTTCATTGCATCGTGGATCTCCTACATGATCGCAACCTCGTAGGAACCCTGGGGACTCGAGTGAGGCTACAATTAGGGCGAGACATGTAGCGCCTACTCTTCGAAGTCCTAGTTTCCCACCATTAGGCATTTGACATGTCTTGCTCAGAGTTCTGTCTAGGACGAAGATTTGTAGCCTCATGTAAGTGACAGTGCCCCCAAGTCCTGTGGCCGGGTGTGCGACATTGAATTAGACGCCAAGGCGCCTCCACCCCGAGTAGATCCCTCGGGGGCGAGCACAGCACTGACAGAAATACGAACAGGACTAGAACGGCACCACCGTAATGATGCGAACACATAAGCCACTCAAGCCTCTACATATTGGCGGCTGACCTCCAGGTCATTTTAGGATCACTTCGATATTTCGCGAGGACACCATTCTACCAATAAACGCAATTGCCCCGCGGGGAGGATGTGCAACGCACCTAGGGGGGACCCGCGTGACTGTCATACACAGAGCCCGCTGACTGAAGTACTGTCGTCCCGTCCTGGATCCTGAAGCCGAGAAGGTGCCCTCCGACCCCGGCGCTGGACATCATGGCGAGAAGACCCGTCTGCGCAATGCGCATCCTGATGCAATTCAAGGGCATTTGTCGTGCGTTCGCGGGTCTCTCAAAAGCTTATTTGATGTTTGGTCAGACTCACTGTTGACATAACATACTTAACCCCGTTCCCTGCTGCAGCTCAGAAATTCGAGTACGACCTTGTCTCCGAGCCTCTTGCCAACAGCTCCCGATACTTCTCGTCAATGGCCGTCAACTGCTCACCTACGTTCCCGCCCTCGCCTCCGCCTGAGGAAGACACGATCATCGGAGACGACTGCAATGAGCCCATACATCCCACTTTCGCGGACAAAAGCGCAGATCTCGTGCTTTGCTCGCGCGACGGCGTCCTATTTCGCGTCCACTCCATCGTCCTCCGCCTTGCATCCGGCTGGTTCCGCACACTGCTGAGCCTCCCCCAGAGCCCGGCGGCGTACAAGCTCCAGCTCGTGCGTCCAGAAATCATCCACATGGTCGAGGACGCCGACACCATCGCCGCGCTCCTGTGCATGGCGAGCGGGCAGGCGCTCCCACGGCTGGACTCGTTCGACTTCGTGGAGGAGCTGCTGCACGTCGCCGAGAAATACGACATGCAAGGCGCGATATCCATCCTCCGCCTCACACTCTGCACGCCCGCGTTCCTCGACTCGCACCCCGTCCGCGTCTACGGCATCGCGTGCCAGTGGGGGTGGCTCGAAGAGGCCAAGATCGCCTCTACGAAGACGATCGGCGTGGACCTGCTCGCGCTGGACGCGATGAAGGACCTCGGCACCGTCGACTCCGCATTCCTGACGCGTCTCGTGCTGCTGCACCGGCGGCGGCGCGAGCAGCTCAAGGCGGCGCTCGACTCGCCGAACGAGTTCTACGCGAACGCGCTCCCGGGCAAGTGCTCGAACTGCCAGCGCGACGTCGCGCACGTCGCGTGGCTGCACCTGAAGTACACCTGGGTCGCCGCCATCGAGCAGTGCCCGGGGGACATCGCGTCGGGCAGGGTGCTGCAGCGGCCGGAGATGCACGAGCTGCTCAGCGCCGCGTGCCATCACTGTCAGCGGAAATTGTACAACGCGGAGGGGACGATCAACAAGTTGAGGGCGATTCTGGACCGGTTACCCGCGACAGTCGAGGTGCGTCTGTGCAACGTTGCGAGCGTACTGTGCGGTAGTCAACTGATGCTGGTGCGGCAGTTTGACTGAAATGAACGCACCGTGTGGCAAAAGTACCCCGTTCCTAATTGTATGTTACCAGACCAGGGTCTCGATGTTCGTCTGACTGACGGCGTCATGACAGATATAGCCCTGTTCGAGGCGCATGCGGCGTCATGCCTGGCTTGGTTTCTATGCATTATATGTTCGTGATCCTGGTGCGATGCTGGACGCGACCGACGGCGACTGACAGGCATATGATTGTGCCACATAGTAGCTCCATGGTCCGCCATCCGCAGATCTGCACGCGTCTGCCCCGCGTACCAGCTTCGCCACTTCGCGAGCCTTCTTCAACACAGAAGTCAAACTAGAAGGCTGTCCTTTCCGCTCTGTGTTCGGATCTCTTACTTGCTCGTGTTGCATAATCTACATCATATGCATTCGCAACGCGGTGGCGGCTTCTGCTCGAGGCTCAGTAACGAATGGCACTCACAACGTCAACGCCGTGATTTCTCCGACGCACTCGGATCCTACAGCATACATCGGAAACCCCTGCTACTAATATGCGCGCAGCATATCCATACTGTCGGCGCCCGCTGTCGGATTCAATCGATTGTTCCATCTAAGTTGGGTGGGTATGGCGCCATCGAGGGCAATGTCGTGCTGACATCGTAACAGCATCCAGGAGTAACAGGAGCCAGAACCAAGTGCTACTTTCCTCAAACGCTGCGTTGTCGTTCTTACAGAATAGACACAGAGAAATTGTTGAACCCCTGTGTGTGACCTCGAGGATATTGATGAGCGCTGAGTGGCGGGATACAGAAGATCGATGTGACAATCTGCACAAAGCAGCACTGGATGCAAACAAGCGAGACGGGGTAGATACGGATACCGTGGTAGCATGAGCTGCACTACGGTCGAGGAAGTTGGAGGATGCCCCTAGGAGATCAAAAAGGTCCGCGAGTGCTGACTAGTGTCGCGTCGACGATCACGCTTTCTTTGGAAGCCGCGACAGGGCTCGGGCTCGTGTGCGAAGAGGAGGGTTGAAAGTCTCTGCCCCGCCTAGTAAGGCCTAGCAGGGTTTAGCAGGGTGTTTGCTGAGCCATGGCTGAGCCAATGCTGAGCCAATGACCGATGGGCTGATCGCGTTAGAAAGTACAACACGTGAAGGCATGCCCTGCTTACACCGGAAACCCTGACGTCGACATACGCAGCCCGTATAAAAGGGACGACCCGCAGACGGACGGAGAGGAACAGACCAAGCCCCCGTCAAGCACTCTCAAGTTCGCACCCACCCTCATACTCTCTCAGCGATGTCCAAGGTGAAGTCGTATGTTCAGAAACTCTTCCATGGACACCATTCGAATGATAGCCATCCGAGCAAGCCTGTTCTCTACACATTTGGCGTCAGTGTCTGGTCCGCCGTCGCGGAACTCGCCATGTAAGTCGCAGCCGTCGTGGTGCACGTACTGGTCGTCTCACCGCGCTATAGTCAGGAGCTCGGCCTCGACGTCGATACCACGATAATCAACGTCGTCGAGGGAGAGAACTTCAAGCCCGAGTTCCTCAAGATTGTGCGTCGCCCGATCCTTTGCTCTCCTATCGCGCTAACAGACCTGGTAGAACCCGAACGGCACTCTGCCTACCCTCACAGACGGTGGCAAGGCGTACACCAATACCACCGATGTAACGCGCCATCTTCTCGCAATTGCCCCTAAGAAGGTCGCCCACGGCCACCCTGAACTCATCGCCAAGATTCACGAGGATAAGTATGACCCCAACTTCATCCTCCTGACCGCCGTAAGTTTCCCGCCTATATGCGCGCTTCATTGGCTCACGTTCCACCAGCGCGACGAGGAGGAGCTCAAGAAGGCCGGGGAGGGCTTCCCCATGACCTTCGTCGGAAACCGTACGCATACACCCCGCTATCTCTGCACATCAGCGGAAACTCACGCCCCACGCAGGCCAAACCGCGCTCGAGAAGTACACCACGCTGCCCGAGGGCGCCGCGTTCAAGGAGTTCTACGCGGGCAAGATCGAGGGCAACGGCGGCGTGCTCAAGATCTACAAGGGCGAGGCACCGGCCGCGGACTTCTTCGCGACGTCCGCCGCGCACTGGGCCAACATCGTCGGCTACATCCTGAACGACCTCCCCGCCATCCTCCCCGAGAGCGGCTTCATCGACGGCGCGGAGCCCGGCGAGGACGACTTCCACGTCGGCGGGTGGCTCGCGCGCGTCACCTGGGTCACCGGCGGCGACAAGGAGGCCGAGGGCTACAAGGCCCTCGAGAAGGAGCTGAAGACGGAGGTGCCCCCGAAGGTCGTTGCGTACTGGAAAGCATGGTCGGCGCGCCCCAGCTGGCAGAAGGTCTACGCCGAGACTCTCCACTAAGTCTCCGACAGTTCTTTCTTTGGTCTCCTCGTCTGGTAATGTTCTGTGGCCCCAGATACCATACTTCATTGAGTTCGCTAGTGTACAGGATGTTATTACCCACCGATGTAATATGACGTGCCAAATAGACGGTGAAACGACATTACGTGCGTGCTCGACGTGGTCCGGATCCTCCAATGTGGTGCTATTGATACAGGTATATCTATATGCTGTCTGACGACAAGCGTGCAGTAATAGCGTATGCGGAAGGGTCTGGCACAGGGATCAAAATTCAGAGGATACCGGTCCCATAAATAATCATAATTTATCACATACGATACTTGAACACAAGCATTGCGTTCACTTGACTTTCGCGTTGTTTGTGAGGTTCATTCGGGAGCTTTCCAGAGACTCCATATGACACTCGACCAAGCTGAATGATGATGTCAGGCGACGCATGGTCTGAGTGACAAAACAACCCACATGTTCTTGATCTGCTCCGCGACAGACATGCCGAGGGAGAACTCCGCCTCGGTGGGCTCCCGCGACGCATGTCGAACGAGCTGAATAATAGAGTCGTAGTAGTGTAACGGTGACAGCCCATCTTCGTCGCGTGGGAGTAAAGGAAGTAGAAACCGGAAATGGTGCAGCATGCGGGCGTGTGGTCGTAGCTGTGGGTGATTTGGCATAAGCAGATGGGCTACCAAATCTGTAGTATATCGTTAAATAAGACCGGGCTTGAGACATGCATGAGCCTGGCGTACCGATGTCATGGATGGTGTGCAGGAGGGCAGTGCGGTAGCGAATACCCTCGAACTTGGTGCCTATACATGCCGAGGGGGGCTTTAGAAGCTACAATATGGTGTGCAGCACACTACGTACCAGGTGCACCCCAACCTTCCTGGATGCAGTTCTTGGGTTGCGACACATATGATATCAAGCACGCTCTCCCGTACTCCTGCCGCATGTGACGATACACAGGCTGAGCGGGCAGTTGTTAGCCAGGCCAAATATCAGGTCTGTCACGACGCACCTTCGGGATATCTCCTCTGCCAAGCGTGCGGTACGACTTGGATATGCGCTGCAACTTCCTATGAACCGCGATGCGACGCTTCAGACAGAATGCCAGCGACCCAACGAGCTGCACAACGAAGTGTACACGTCAGCCCACAGTGCCCCTCAACACCAAAAACTGCTGGTACAAACCACGATGGCATAGGCCGCACCGATGACCGCCGCGTTGAAGTTCTTCTTCCAGCTCTGGTTCGGCGCCGTCCTGACCGCTTGGGAGAGCAGCAGCGCACAGGAGAGGCCGACGAAGAAAGTGGTGATGATCACGACGCAGACATAGGCGATGGCAGAGATGGTCGTTTCCCGGCGGGAGAGCATCGACGTGACAGGTCCGGTCGCGGGTGGACGCTATCGCGACATGGACGTCGAGGACAAGAGAGCGACCGATTCGCGCTTGGAGAGATTGGCGCCGGACCGGTCCGCCACTCAGAGAAATCTCCTCGGTGCAGATCTCTCAGAACAATTTCACGCTGGACTCGCGTTCGGAGAGTGGAGTACGTTCAATTTGTACATCAAGATGGACGTTAGAATACAATGCAGGCAACAAGCTAGGCAATACAGGTCGCAGAGATCCAGCCGCGGAAGAAGGAAGAAGAGTGAAGGGGTAAATGGGGGGTGGGTGTGGGCGTGTGCGGAACAAGACCTCAAACTTGCACGTTTTGGCTGTATGAGCAGGCGTGAGTATACATTCATACACAGACAGAATAGAGGGGACTGACGGGAACTCGCCGATGACGTTGCCCTGGGGAGAGTATTCGCAGACGAAGTACTTGGCCAGGCCGAAGCTCGGGTCGAAGATGCCGCTGCATTCCGCCACGGCACAGCCGACCGAAGTCGTAGACTTCCAGACAACCTAGCAAAAACGTGAGCTTCCGCTCACTTTGGAGGGATTGATACAATATCGTACCTGGGTGAAGTGGGAAGGCACCGGGTTGTTGGGGTCGTATTCCGCTGCAAAAACCATGTCAGACGCGTCTCTGACGGTCAGTCCACTGCACTCACAAACTTCGTCGGTCCAGGACTTGATGGCCGCCGCGATGTCATACGCACTACCGGTACCAGCGGCCAAGTTTTCTGTAGTCACAAATATTAGATATATGCATTGTGACGTGGAACACGAAACCCACCTCCGTACGGTCCAAGCGATCCACCAGAGTGCTGGAAGACGCAGCCGTTGGCCCATTGCTGCGCCTTGCTAGCCGCCTCGTCGTTCCACGTGAGCGCAACGGCGCCATGCTGCGCGCGCACCGTGTTGTGGGCCGAAAGATACTGACTGATGTCATCGTTGGAGGTGCTGCCGCTGTTTGAGGATTGGGCGGGAGGCGCTGCCGCTGGGGTCGATTTGGCGGCGGCGGCAGGAGTCACAGCGGCCGCGTGAGTGGTCACAGCCTTTGTAGTTGTGGGAGGAGGAGGCGGCGGCGGCGCAGGAGAGGAAGAAGGCGGGGGTGGCGGCGGCGGTGCAGGAGAGGAAGAAGGAGGGGGTGGCGGCGGCGCAGGAGAGGAAGAAGGAGGGTTTAGCGTCGTATGGGTCTGCACAACTGGCTTGGGAGACGGACTGACCGCTGCATGAGTTTCGACAACCTTCGTAGTCGCCGGAGGGGGAGGGGGCGGGGCGGGAGCCTTGGTGCTGTGAACGACGGGGGACGTCGAACTGGGTGCGACCAGGGAAGACACCGGAGTCGCAGACGGGGTGGCGAACGTAGGAACGGCATTGCCGACATTCTGAACCGCGGCGGGGGACGCAGACGGCGCGACTGAACTGTGATGACGTTCGATTGAGATGGTATAGGAAACAATAACGGCGATAAAGCGTACCTAGGGTTCACACGACAGGTCTGTGTGACGACACTGCCAGCGTTGGTAACGGTGCGCGTCCTAATACGACCGTTCGCACCCAAGACACCACTAGACCAACCTTGCTTAGTGGCGCATCGCTGGGGGCAAGCTTGGGTGTCGCGGCGGTGATGGGCGGGTACAGCCAGACTGGAAGGAGCGATGGCCAACGCCACGATGATCAGCGTCGAAAGCGATAGCAAGTGCACCATCTTGAAAAGATTGTAGATTCTCAATTCGTGTGTGGGGGAGAAAGAATGTGCTTGGTGAAGGAGAGACTGTGCGGGCCAACGGATTGGCTTGGCTTCGGAGACACCAAGCAATAACACGCCCAGCGCCGAGACTAAGGAGGAAGCTTGAAGGGTAAAATTGAAGAGCGGACGGCGGGTGTAGGCATTCCTTCATATATGCCCTGTAAAAATAGCGGGAACCGTAACTACGCGATAACGTTCGCGACCGGGGTCAGCAAATGGTCGTTAAGACGATGGGATTCCTTTCATATTGGCCGCTAAATGAGACACGCATTGCAGCGTTGCAAAACGCTTGGATCTAGTTCATCTAGGTACAACTTGTTTCGGTCGATTAGCTTTTTGTCGCTTGTCCAGAAGTACGGCGACTTACTGCGTCATATTCTACGTTTCGACTTGTATTAAAAGCATTGTTCGGATGCCTATCAGATGGTCGACTGTACCCACGCTAGAACGGCAATCATCAGTGGGATGTGATGAACGAGGCTGGCGGGTAGTCGTGTTTCCTGTCAAGTTGTTAGCGAGACCATCGCGGCGCTCCAATCAAAGCGCGTGCGCTCCAGCGTCTACCCCGCACTCATCTCCTTTCTTGCCACCATCGACCATGTCGTCGACGCTGCCGCCATACTACGTGCTGGTCTCACACGCGCCGTTACCAGTCGACGAGACCGCGCCATCAGCGTCGTATACGACATTCAGCCACCCCATCGTCGAATATCACTACGCAGATGATCTCCCGCATGCGTTGCTGCCTCGATCCCCCGGAGAACATGTGCTGGTTCTCGACTACGAGCCACAACACGGATCGTCACCAGTAGCACAGAGTCTCTCCACAGACCTTGCCGTGGTTGGTGTCAAGGTCACAGAGGCGCCCGGAGCTGCTGCCGCGGAAGAGGAGGGACCCAGAAATAACAAGATTTACGTGTTGGAGACCACTACAATGCCAGAGGATATGTGGGTGCAATTTATCAAGGGAGATATTATATTCTAATATCACGAAAGTGTGGACGAAGAGGAGGAGCTGTTACCGCGAACCATTCTGGCGAAATTCAAACAACGGTAAGCAGTCAGCTTTCCGTTCAGGGTATCTTCGTTCAAATATCTGCCAGGAACGCCATCTTGAGAAAGGTACTCGATTACCCACAGGTCCCAGCGCCGGATGCGCCCGCGCAGTCGAATGGCACGGGCCAAGCAATATTTCCAACTTTACCGCCATTGTCTCCTCCAAGGACTTAAGACTCTGACTACGAGCTCACATACACATCTTGCATTATGAGTGCGTTCGGCCGTACTGGCTCATGCCACTGCTAGGCGCGCCTCCATACAGGCCTGCTTGTAGGTATGAGCCGCGGATCTACCTTGAGTAGGTCGGACCAGTAAGCGAAATTCGGTAACGTGCATGAGTCCTCGGATATCTGAGGAATAATTATCTTCAGCACGTTTTATGGGGTATACGGTCCTCTAAATCATGTGTACAACCATGCACTATTACTCTATGCATTAACGCCGCTTGTTCTTGCCGCCACGATGCTTCAAGGTGGGCGCTTTGACGTCCGGTTTCTCAGTCGCAGTGGTAGCCTCCTCATCTGCGACGGCCATGAGAGCCGATAATCTGGCGCGAAATATCAGTTGTCACCTTTCGATACCACCATATAACTAGAAAACTCACCCTGACTTGAGGTCCCCGCTCTGCAAGGAACTCTGGATATTACTGATCTTCGCCTGACGTTTCTCGAAGTCTTGCAGCACCTCGGGGTCCATATTTTTCTTGTCACCAACATTAGAAGAGATTGAGAAATACTCTCATGTGAAGGTCTCACCATGATATACGGCATGGCAAATACCAGACCGCCACCAACGAGCATCATCATCATCATGGGGTTCTTGAACATACCAACAAGGTTGAACGCTTCGTGTGCCGCGTAGAAGTCGAGCTTTGCGGCAGCGGACAAGACGATAGGGTAGGGCAGGGTGACCGTAGAAGCTGGTGACAAAGAGGTCCCAGGTATGTAGGGCCGAATCTCGGGGAGAGAGTCGGTCTCCAAAACGTCCACACGCAGCTACGGCGAACGACCCATTGGTCAGTACAGCGTAAAATGGCGTTGCAACCAATATTACCTTCTCAAACACATGATCATGGGAAATGACCGACAGTATATATGTTCCTGGGGCTACGTTTGGTCTGTTCTCTGGTCAGCACAGGTAAAGGTGGGCCAACGAAAACACGCACATCGTGAACGCGCCGTCACGTCTCACTCCGCCGCTGTATCCACCGTTGTCTAATACAACATTCGCTTGACCTAATGACCTGAGCCCTTGAGGAACGCAGGTCAGTAGACAAACGGCTTCGGTGGATAGACGACAGACCTGGACACTTGTCATTCCACTGTATCCTGCCTTGGAGATCTAATGCGAGAGCCGTACAACAAGACCTGGATATCCATCGTCTATGTCTGAAGATGCAATATAAAGACAGAAGAACCCACCATCCGAGCAAAACTAAGCCAAGAGGGAGTTGCATATCCGTGACCAGGGAGTGTGTGCGTGGAAGGAAGGAAGGAGACCGATGCTTGACCATTTCCGGGTACGCGTCGGGGGAGAAACACGCGCAAACAACAATTATCTGTGGCGCCCGCCCTCGACACCAGCTTGAGCTCGAACGTCCATTCAACCACCCTTGGCGCGAGATTTAAACATCCTACCCACGACCGAATACCAAAATGCGACAAAAACGTGCCAAAGCGTACCGCAAGCTCATGTCGCTTTACTGCATGTCCTTCGGGTTTCGCGAAGCATACCAGGTCTTGAGTGCGTACCATCAGGCTGCTTTGCTACTCGCCTACATGCTGATTCACGTATTTCCAGTTGACTCTGAGATGTGCAAGTCAGCCATCTCAAATAAGGTGGATTTCGTGAAGCAACTCGGTGTTGTGCTGCAGGGCAATGTGAAGCCTAGTAAGGACACTCCTGCCAGATTCTCAGTTGAAGCTTCATGTTGGCTCGGCGAAGCCGTTTTCAGTGATCACGCAGTGTTGCATACATGAACTCTACCTCCAAGGCAAATCCGAGCAACCCGCTGTAGACTTGGCGAAGACTTTTGAACGCCGGAAATGCAATCACAGAGAACCAATACCGGGCGATGAATGTCTTACAAGCGTTGTTGGTATGTGTATACAGTAGTGTTCCTCGACTCTGTACTCACGAAATTTGCTTAGGGGACAAAAACAAGCATCGATATGTAGTGGCCACACAATCCCAACCGCTGCGTGCAATACTACGTGCCATACCTGCTGTGCCCGTAGTGCATGTCACACGCTCAGTCATGATCCTCGAACCCCCAAGCGAAGCTACGTTACGAGCTAAAGCTCTCGTAAGTACTTACCGCCATGGCACATACTTCATTAACATCGTTTCCAGGCCGAACAACAGGTGCTACTTCCCTCGACGTCCGAGGCGAAGCAAATCGCGTCGACATCACAGCCAGCAGAGCCGCCCCGCAAGAAGCGTAAGGGACCAAAAGGCCCAAATCCACTTAGTGTGAAGAAGAAAAAGGAGCCGGCACCCCAGGGGAAAGCAGAAGTTAAGCTCAAAGCGCCCATTCGAACGATAGACTCGAGTGCCGCAGAAACAGGGCAGAAGCGTAAACGTGCCGATGACGAGGGTGAAACTCTGCCTGCTGAGGGTCCGGCGGCTCGCAGACGGAGAAGGCGGAGAAAAGCGACAACAGCACCCGCTTCAGAATAACCACTCGCGCGAAGGTTAGTAACTTTCCTGTCGCGTGTCGTACATTTGACGTATCTTACGAGCGTATCACTCGCAGGCTCAACTATACCATTCTTCACTGCATGGCTCGCGATGTATCCATTGGTACAATGCCACCTGTAACCAATGTGGACGGCTGAATTTCAGCAACCGTAGTTTGCCAAGCTTGCCTTTCGCGGAGCCCGGAAACTAGCAAGGATGGAAGACGGCGTTCCGTATCGCGCGAACTGTGACATGGCGAAGGTGTCAGAATCAACATGAGTTCTATATTCGACCGCTGGATAATGACATCGACGGCAGAATCTGTTTTAGTTCGCGGCGTCCCGTGGCCAGCTTGTCCTGAATGACGTCCTGTACACAATGTTTCCGTGATAAAAGTCAAGGGGAGTGGGAGATTAGGTAGTACCGCATCGCGTATAAATCGGTTCCGCTCAAATTCTGAGCGAATCCATGCTACTGTTTCTTTCCTGGTCGTAGGATCGGGTATGGCTAGCAAAAAGACCGGTCATTGAGTACGTGTTTGTTGTGCAAATGCCAAGAACCTTACATCGTGACGCTCGAATTACCTCCCTGTAGAGGTTGAGCACTTGTGTTTGGAGCACGAAATGTCTTAGAGTCAGTTCCTGCATGCCATCTAAATGACAATATGCTTGAATGGTTCAGTCGAGTGTGGTCGTCGTGGAAGTCGTCGCGAGAGTTGTTGGGGGAGAGTGCCAAACTTGCGAGAAAAAGGTCCCGGTTGTCAAACGGCGCGCGCCTGTTCCACTTCGAAGAGAGCCAGCACGAGCTGGCGCACATTTCTGCGCATTCCACCACCACCGACAACTCACTACCTCTCCTCTTGGGAATGGCTTCGACTGAATCTGAATCTCCAAAAGTATCCCAAGTCTCAACAGAACCCCCCGAAAATGCTTCCATCGACAACCTCGCGAACGACCTCGCAAAAGTCGAAATACAAGATCAGGAACCGTCACCCGCCTTGAACGAAGAAAAATCCCCACCACAGCCGCCTCGTCCTCTTCACATATATAATCGTACCGATGTTCTCCTACTGTCCAAGTCGCCCTTGGTCAAAATACCCGATGGCATGCCCGGTCTCAAAGATTGGTTCGGGTATGGCGGCTTCGCCACGCTGTCTAGTGACTTCGCTCACCCGATTTTTGTATGTAGGGATTGGAACGACCAACAAGTTGCTAGCAAGAAGGAGGCTGAGTCGTCTGGCTCGTCGACTAATACCAGGGACAGAAGGTTCGTGGCCAGAGTCATCTTATATCGCGTTGCCTGACAAGTTCCAGATTCCGCCGTGACGCTGAGGATGGGGGTATGAATGCAATTATCGCTGTCTAGTTGTTCACGATTGCTCATTTATGTGGCGATAGATGCACCTGCGCGGCCATCATTCAGGGCGACGTTGTCGCAGCCTTCGCAAATGGGAAACTTTAGGCACCAGTCCTTGCGCACCACCGAACGAGAAAGAGACGCAGACAGAGAGAGGCAACGCGACGAGAGAGACCGGGAGGGTCAAGAACGGCTGCGCAACGTACGTGTTTTTTCAGACGCCCGCACTGCGAATGCTCAGATGCCAATGAAGTTATCGGACAAGTACGATCGCGACAGGCTGGCTCTTTCTTCGACCACGGGAAACAACATCAGGACTAAGGATCGGGAATCTGCTCCCCACCTGTCCTCTGGGTCATCCACGCGAGTGAGTCAGGGGCAAAGTGGCTCTGTTACACGACGAGCTGACAGCCGGGATGCCGTCAAGAAAAAGCCTGGTGAGAGCAGTGATGATTGGCGCAGAGGTATGTTGGCCGTGGCCCTCTTCCGTTCGCGTACTGACACCCCGTGATAGGCCCAGAGCCGTCGCGAGCGAACCGCGATGAATGTGAGCAATTTGTGAAGCAAGACTTGGCAATTTTATTCAAGGCTTACGATTTTTGATCTAGCGCGACGTGAACGCGATCGTGAACGGCCACGCGAGTCGTCTCGTCCTCGACGCGAGCCATCCTCTAGTAGACGGGACCGTGATCGCGATGACCGGGAGAGACCCCGCCGTGGGGAAGACCGTGATGACACTCGCAGGGACCGGGATAAGGATGATTACCGTCGTGACAAGGACGATTACTTCCGTCGAGACTGGGAGGACCGTTCACCACGGGACAGAGAGGATCCGTACCGTGAACGCGACCGAGAAAGGTACGACTACAGCAGGCATAAGGACACCGACCATGAAGGCGAAGAAGACCCGCGACGGTGGAGAGATGATGGGAGGCGCGATGAGAGATTGGCCGCTCGTCGAGACCGCGACAGAGACGGTACCAGAGGGTGGGACCGATGGGACCCGTCTCATGACCGGGACCGAGAGCGCGCTGATGATCGCGACGACCGTTCTAAGCGCGTCGGAGGACGAGACAGGAGGGGTGGCGATGGAAAGGAAGATAAGAAAGAAAGGGAGAAGGAGAAGGAGCCGGCCTGGATGGAGACGTACATACCCACTACACCGGGTGGCGGCATCATGGGCGGCCAGACAGACGGCGAGCTTGACGGCATTCAAGCATTCAAGAAGGGCATGAGAGAGAAGGAGAAGAAAGGTAAAGAAGGCGACGCACCCACAGAGCCGGCGCAGAACCACAACGATGTCCCAGAGTCTGCACCCACGAAGTCCGCTTCTCCTGCACCTTCGCCTGCCCCTGCTGCGGAGAGTCCCATGGACGAGATACAGCTTTTCAAGTTGATGATGAAGAGGGAGGCTGCGAAAAAGGAGTCCGGCGATGAGCAAAATGGTGCCACGCCACCTCTGGTCGCGACTCCTCAGGCTCTTGAGAATGGCTCGTCTTCCCATCCCAAGGATAGAACCAGTACGTGCGCTTCGCATGATTTGGCTGTTTGTGTCTCACGTCCTCCTTTCCAGCCGAACCAGCTGCTCCTGTTGTCACCCCCGCTCCCTCAACTAATCGTTCAGATTTCCCTGCACATCCGCTCAAAGCTTTCATACCCCCGGCCAGCGCTAGCCCCGTTGCTCCTCCTTCGACCAGTGGCGCGCGCTTGTTCTCATTGATGGCCACGACGCCTGACGAAGGTGTTCTCTCCAATTCTGCTTCGTTGAAATCTTCTGCTCTTAATTCCTTGGATCAAACAATACCGTCGGGCCCCCGCCTCTTCTCAAATCCTCCGGGGCTATCTCCATCCATCGCTCAAGCTGACCGCCAGATGATTGACCTCTCCCATCCCTCTACGTCTAATGTCAACACACAATTCAATCCTCCTGCAGGGTCTCGTCTTCTGGCCTTTGGGTCTCGTGCAGCACCAGGTGCTCCTGCCCAACCAAAAGCTGGTCCGCTTGACAATGGCGCCTCGTTTGGAAATCCTATGTCCTCGAACATGGCTATGCCGCGTGCTCAGAAGTTTGGTGGTATTGGTGTCATGACGCCTCCCGGACCCAGTATGGGCGCAAACATGGGTCTCCAGACGCCGGACGTCGACTCTCAGTTTGGTACCAACCCCCGAGCGACCCCCTCGGAGCGATCCCGGGGCTTTTCGCCGTTCGGGCAGCCACAGGCGCAATCGAACTACACCGCAGACGAACTTCAAGAGGCGATGCGTATGGAGCTCCTTCGCCGTCAACAGCAGCAGCAGCAGCAGCAACAACAACAGCAGCAGCAGCCGGGCTTGTCTCCTGCAGAACGAGCAGGTTTGGGCATGGGTCAAGACAACGGTTCGTACACCGATCTGGGCGGCGCATCGCCGAATTTCTCTCAGCAGAATCCTGGAGTATACGATATGGCCGGCGCCGGTTCAGCAGGCAAGAGCAGTCGGTTCGCCAAGTTCTTCGATGCTAAGCACCGCGAGCCTCAACCTGGTCCGGCTATGCGCAAGGGGTCTATCGGCGGGCAGGGATTAGTACAGACACCACCGATTCAGCAGCGAGCTGATCCCATGTCCCTCGCTGGTTTTGGCGGCAATATGGGTGACAGTCGGGCGATGGAAGAGTTGTTTGCCATGCTGCAGAATTCTGCTCAGGTAATATATAGCCCAGTACCACGAAGGGAAGTATTGACCCCTCGTCAACAGGGACATCGCGGCGTCTCTCCTCAAATTGTACAACCCGGCCGCGCGTCGGCTGCCTCAGGGCCTTATGGACAGAGTCCCATCGACCTTCAGGCGTTGCAACAGCAACAGCAACAACAGCAACAACAGCAGCAGCAGTTCTTGCAAAACGTGCGGCACGATGCGCTGTACGAGAGCCGTCTCGAAGACAGGAATTTCATGCCGGACGGTATGGTGCCGGGTTTAAGGCCGGCGCCTCGATCTCGCAGCAGGGATGTCTCTGGTGTTCTGTACAACGACCAGCAGGAAGATCTGCACTTTAGTGTGCAGAGGCCCCCCCAGCCGCAACGGAACTTGGAACAGGTGTATGGGGGCTCCGTACCGGCGCTCTATAACCAGCAGGCTGGAATGGTGCGGAACGGCGGCGCCGGTCTGCAAGTTCAACAGCAACCTCAGTACCGTGGTTCGCAGGCTGCTTTGCCCCCACAGCAGACATTACTCCCCGGGCCTTCGCAGCGGCTCCCGCCAGGTCTCGCCAACCTCGGCGGTCGGCCACCGCACGACCCCTCGCAGTTCCTCGGATCGCAGTTAGGCGGCGGCCTCCATGGCAGCATCCATCCCAACCCTCCTGCGCATCAGAGTTTCAATAACTTCAGTGGAGGAGGGCCGGCCTTCACCGTCAACAACAACCCTGCCATCCGGGGCGGCCCTATCCCGAGTTCTCACCACCAGGCTCAGCTCGCCAGCCAGCTCGGCGCGATTACCCCCGGTGGCACCATCGAGCTTCGCGGTCCCACCCAGCAACAGCTGCTCAACATGGGCGCAGGCGGCCTCGGGGGTCTCCGCGGCGGCGTCAATGTCGGCTACAATCCCCAGCATGGGACGACGGCGCAGGCGCAGCTGCAGGCTCAACAGATCGCTTTGCGTCAGCAGCAGGTGCAGCAGGCCCAGCTGCAAGCGCAACAGCAAGCGCAACAACAGGCGCAACAGCAGCAGCACATTCCCCCGCATGTGATGGGGCATATGCTCCCGCCACATCTTCAGCAACAACAAGCCGGCCTCCACGCCGGGAACGCACAGGGCGCACAGGACCTGATGGCGCTCTTGATGGGCGGCCACAGGGAATAGACACTCCCGGTTTGCACTCCGCAGGACCCTGTGCTTTTGGGCTTACGCGCGTGACTTTCGTTCCTTCCCTCTCTCGTTGAGTGTATCGATTTCCTTTCCTTTTCCTTCTCTCCGCACGCCTCCATGGTCTCTCACTAGTTACAACATGTTTCATGCATTCGTCAATGCCCTCTTTACTCAATCGGTTCTTTACAGAGCGAGTCTTGCCGAAAATACTGTACATTATGTCTTTATGAAGTCTTGCTGGGGACTCTACTCAGTGCTCAAGCTTTTTCTTGCGTCGCGCCGTCCGCTCTGGCGCCGCTTTCCCGGTTTGGCGCGTCGTTGTCCCGAACTGCTCGCTCAACTCCCTTCAGCGCTGTCACTGTCGCCACCTTCTTCTTCTACGACCATCATCATCAGCAAGCTGCAAATTTGCGCAATTCATGGATTGTCCGACACCGTCCGATTCACCAGATGAGCAGCGGTCAGATCTCTGTGTGCCCAGGTACACTAGTACTGGTCGCACGACTCGACATAGCATGCGGTCCCACGGACCATCTACGGCGTATCTTATTTACGATGGTTTTTTTGTTACATCTCTACTGAACGTCTGGCATGCTGAACCTTCTGTTAGGAAGCATAACACTCCACGGTTATCTGTCAAGCTCGCGCCTTCATCAGGTTGCTATCGATGCAAGCGCGTCGCGTTATTGTGTTTGTATCGTGAGTCGTTCGATCAACGTCTTTGTACTCCCCAGAGTCTCGTCGCTCCCACATGACGATGCCTGCGGCCGTGCTATCACCATGGGCGGTGTGTTCCCGTCAATACTGTTCTTGTTATCGGCCGACGACGCTGACGACTTGGGTACAAGACAGGTGTGCAAGTAGGGAGGATCGTCCAGGCTTCGCGCTGCGTGCATGCGGCTGCCTTCCTCCAAAAAGGCCGCTGATGCTGGTGGCCTGGAAGCTCGCGCGACGGCCATCTGGGTGCGCAGGCTTCCCTCGGTGCCGGGCTGGTCCGCCTGCCAGATGCGGTGCACGGGCTCCTACGACTTTCGCGTCTTTCTCCCAGCATCAGCGTCTGCCCGTCCGCTCGCTGTTGCCAGGAGCGCGCCACACGAGTGTTTTCAGGAGCGTACCGCAGAGGTTCGCGCTTGCTCGGTTCAGCCTGGTGCTTCTGCTCACGGCCTCCTTGTGTCTGCTCGATACAGTGGATGTCTCTCAGGGCCATGTCCTCCATCAAGCCACCGAGCCACTCGCTGCCCCCGCAGTTATGTCAGCTGCTATCAGGCCGCTCATCTGCAGCGGTGACACACCAGTGATGCACGGTAGCGCACGCAGGACGCTTGGCAGGTGACGCAGTGCTATCGCCCGCGATGTGGGATAAAAGCCTCGACAGGACGCTTGGTGCGTGCTCGAGACGGACAGCCCGCGTCCGATAATCAACGCGTTTTGCAATTTCGCACAGACGCTATGCAGCGCTATGCTCGCCGGGATAGCGTGCGCTTTTCCATCATTTCTGGCGTCGCCAGTAGTGAGGCACCGATGCGTGGGCTCCGCTGAGGAAATTGAGGCCACATCACCTAGGCGAGATTGGCGAGACGTGTGTCGCCGTCAGCGCCCCATCGCGCTCACCAGTCGTCCGTCGCTGAGGGTCATCAAAAGCAATATTCGCGGTCCGCTTTTTATCGGAAAAGGGAAGACAGCCGTCCCCAACGCAGGCCGCGGTGGGAGACAAGGAGCAAAGCGGAAAGCGAGCCTCAGATGCAGGACAGAGTTCAATAACTGCGTGGAAGCGTACCAGTATCAGAGTGGGTAACAGAAGGACGTGATGCGGGGGCTTACTTGGGAGGACGCTCAGCCGTTACTTTACATAAATCTCCCATGTATGTAGCGGATCTCGCGGACGCTTCTGCCTGCAGGCAAAAACGTGTGGTGGGCCACGTCTGTCTGAAGTCTATTGTGAACCAATGAGGCCACGAGCAGGGAAGAAACTTGCGTGATAGAAAGTAAATGGCCGGAGGAAATAGATAGGCACACGCCTTTCGTGCGTTACACTTGACCTCAGTTTGCGGTGCATCGTCTTGTTGCCAGCCTTGAAAGCGGGCACCGTCGACGCTTGCACACCGCTGCCCCCTCCTCCTCCCTGCCTTCTCGCGAAAGCCTTGCCGGCTTCTGCTTGATCGCTCGAGCTCACGGCCACGTCTTGACACCGGGTCGCTCGGTGGTGTGGTTAGCAAAATACCTCGTCTCCAAGCTCCTTGACTTGCTTGTTTAACCGGACGTCTTGTCTGGTCGTCCTTCGTTTTGCCCCTTGTCTTTCGTTCCTGCTGCACTTGGTCTTGCCCCGATCGCCGCTATCATCACTCGTTAATCGCCAGCAAGTAATCTATCTAATACCCGTCCTGTCTTTTTTCGCATCGCCACACCTGTCCGTCTCCCCCACCACTATCGTCGAGAAGCCAAGTCTATATCAGTATCGTGCTCTTGTGAGTGGTAGATTGCATGGGGAATTGCGCGTGAGCAGCTGACGACGGCGGTAGATTCCAGGTCTAATCTACGAGGACCGCGTCGCTGGTGAGTGTGCATGAAGATGATCTGGCGAGCATGAGGCACTGATTTTCGCCAACGTTGCAGGTGCTGGTCGTGATTGTCGAACACAGGTGAGGCCGCGATTATTATTGTCGGGATTATTCGCGTATTTTCGCTACGTCACTCGCGATCGGTGCGCCGGGGACGTGAAACGTGTACTTCCTTTCTGGGGAGGTATACCGGGCGGCTGGGGAGTTTCCACGGTGTATGTGCCGGCGATACGCCTGTGATTGTGCCGGAGTGGCCGGGGAGGGGTGATTGAATTCTGTTGATTAAACGACATTTATTATCGCTGTTCGTTCCTCGGTCTCCTTCCCTCCCATCTCTCGCTCTCGAGGGTCCTCCCTGCCCTTCTCTCTTTTCCCATTCCTTTATGACGACCTGCACGACCTGAGACGACCAAGGTGAGGTCGCGGCATCTCTCCGGGCGTGGTTATCTTCCCCGAGCACAGGCGCTTCATTCGAGCGGCGCGGACGGTGTGAAGAGCACTCTGGCCAGTGCCGTCGCCTGGCGTCGCTACTGGCCCGTCTTTCTACTGTTTTGCCTGCTGCAAATCGATTTGCTCGTATTCGATACAATCGATTCATCGCATGCCTTGCTTCCGGCTTGAGCTCTCTCTTCACCTCTAGTACACTTTTGCCTACTTCACATTCTGCTTTTGTGCCTTCTGCCGCCGCATCCTGACCGCTTCCGGTCGCCCGGCTCTCTTATATTTTGTCCTGCCACCCCTTTCCTCTTCTCGCCGTGCGCATCCTCGTCCACGACGTCCTCGACGGGCTCCCCCTCTCCTCTCGCGACCCTCTCGTCCATGGCTCTCTGAACGCTAACGACTTCTCTCTCCCTCTGCTTCTTAACAGCATCGACACATCTGAAGATCTCTCTTCAGCACGACCTACGTTTTCGACGCTCTACAACTCGCATCCGCTCCCCGCTCCCCGCTGTCGTATGATCAACGCTTTGCTGCCTGTGAGTCCTCTTCTCTCCTCCTCCAAGGCCCAAATCACGCTTCGAAGGGCGATTTCTGGAATCTCCCCTATTATGCGGACACCGCCGAAGTCATCATGATCGAGCGCGAAGTCGCCTACATCGCAATCCTCGCAGGCACGATCCCGTTGTGGTCTGTGGCCCACCGCTTGAGGGTGTCACCGGCAGGGCTCCAAATCGTCGTGTATATGTGCGCTGGCTAGGCGTTCGTTCAGACGGCCACGCTTCCCCCTTCCCTCTCTCTCTGTATAACAGGGCGCGGCGACCCCTGCAGGACCCAGACCATGTCCACACCTTGTGTCGCTATACATTCCTTGACTAACGCTGTTTCTGCCCTCTCTTGTAGCTCTCACTCGATCCCGCACGTCTCAGAACCCCAGGTCTCCCACTCGTCGCCCACTATGAAGCAGGTCTCGAACTCCGTCAGGGCACGGCCCACAGCGTACCCCAAGAGGCGACCCTCTCCGTATGGCATCGCAAAGTCCCGCAAACCATCCCCCTTGTGCATACCTCCCGCTATCCGCAAGTCCCCTCGTGCTGTCAAGACCGAGGCGCTTGCACAGCGTCAACGTGAAGCACAACTCCTCGCGCTCCGGAGGGAGGGATCTTTTGTTGCTGATGGCGAATATCGCGAGGAGATCAAGTCGTACATGTATGAGATGGAGGTAAGTTGCCAATTCTTGCGCGTCTCGTCGCAGATCAGTGACAAGCGCGCGATGTCCTCCAGCGGGCCACCATGTCGTCGATCGCCTCCATGGACCAACAACCCGAGATTGGCTGGGGTATGCGCCCCTGCCTCATGGAATTCATCGTCGAGATTCATTTCACATTCCGCCTCCGCCCCGAGACGCTTTATCTGGCGGCCAACATCATCGATCGCTATGTATCACGCCGTATCGTGTACGTCAAGCATTACCAGCTTGTAGGCTGTGTCGCCCTATGGATCGCTGCCAAGTTCGAGGACTCGAAGGATCGGGTACCCACGGTGCAGGATCTGACCCAGATTTGTCGGAACACGTACGACGAGTCCGCGTTCCTTCAGATGGAAGGCCACGTTCTTACAACGATCCAATGGACGCTTGGCCACCCAACGGCGGAGGCCTGGCTTCGGCTCTTCTGCTGTACACCACCTTACGTCGAGGAACCCAAGGTGCAACACGCCGCGCGTTTCCTCATGGAATTGACACTCCTATACCGCGACTACGTCGAGTATCCACCATCCGCTATCGCATTGGGTGCGCTTACTTTGTCTCGTTACATCTACGGAAAGTCTGGACGTCTGGACGACGAGACGGACGAATGCATGGCGGTCGTACACCTCCTGGACACGCGTCTGGCCACGCAAACCGCCGAGCTTTCGGAGACAGTGGTGAAGAAGTACTCTTACGCGTTCTACGCCAAGGCAGCGACATTCGTCGTGCAGTACTACATCGAGGGCAATCGCTTCCGCAGGGAGCCGGTGCTCCCGCCGCTTCCCATGACCCCTGTCAAGGCGCATTCGCCCAGGGCACGCACTCCGATGAGTGCTTCGACTACAGCTTCCGACGTCTCGGACGACATGCCCGCGACTCCTACGAGTCCCATGTATCCTAGCGATGCGTACTCAACGCCGTACGTATCGGACGACAAGGAGAACCTGCCGTCCTCGCCGTCGGTCATCGTCGCCAAGCTGCCCGTCGAGCAAATTCCCGAGCAGTTCCTGCCTCACGACTTCGTCACCCTCAGTCGCCCGGCGCTGCATGTGCACAACCACAGGGCCTCCCCTCGTCCGGTCTCCGTGGCCGCCTAGTCTCGTGTCTCCCCCTATTTTCCTTCAGTCTGGGTTGTAAACGTCTTTCGTCGTCGCCGCATCAGCTCAAGAATCAGCAGCAAAATGTACCACCATACCATACACGTCGAACACTCGGCATCTCACACTCAAACTTTCATTTTCTCTGCATCAGCAACTCAATCATCCATGCATTCTTCCCTTGCACTGTGTCCGTATCATTTTTCTCTCCTCTCTCCTCGCATCAATACAGTCCCGACGCTCGATGGACGCGGTGTAAAAGATAGAAGTACAAGTCGGAGGTCGACTCACAGACGCTGCCAGAAGATATCTCGCAGCGGTGTAGCATCATCATCAGGACCAGCTTCTTTCACCGTGAATTCCCCCACGTCCCCGACCTCGCCGTCGCCGCCTGGGGCCATCTTGTGTCTTGTTCCATACATCGAACTCTCGTCCAGCACACATTCTTTCGGCCGCGCCCATCTACTCTATGCACCCCGTCGCTACCTCCCCGAGTCGCCTTACGCGATGAGTCCGACCGCCGCCCTCGCCGTTATTACCCGTATATTTTATTCTTCACTTTTATTGTACAGATTCTTCAAGCGTGTTCACTTCAAACGACTTCAACTTCACTTCAAGCTTTAGCGTTCACATCCAAACCCGCAGCACTCCCCATCCATCCCCAACCCTGCATTTATTTACCGCACATTGCCCTCGTCTTTTGTTCCTTTGGCTCGTCTCGTCAATGTTGCAATATCATTCCTCTGCATCCTGTTGACTCGTTCATCGTTCATCCATCCATCGCCGCTTGTGACGGGCCTGTTGACGTCGACAGCCTGCCCGCTCGCATACATCCTTGTGAATCGAATACATTCACCATATCCTGCGAATAGCGTGCATATCTGGTACGGCCGGCTCGGCCGCGGTGCCTTGAGAGGTGCGTTGTGTCATATCATGTCGTGTTTCGGTCGCCTCCGCGGGCATTGTGCTGCTCATTCGCACGCCTAGTGATCCCGGTGCCCTTCTAGTGGCTCGCGGTGGTGATTCGACGATCAAGAGGACACTGTGCCGCGCCTGTGTTCCCGCGGGCAGCACCAATGGCCACTCGTCGTCGGTGCAGGGCCATCGTCCTATCGTGGGCAAACGGCGTCTGTGTGTGCGGACGCTGTTCGCTCGAGATAGCCAGGTACGAACAGGGGGGGTCTCAGGTTAAGCATATGCGCGCCGTGATATGCACGGGGCCCCGCAGACAGACGTGAGACGCAGGGGGCGTCGCGGTTGCGCAATTCCGCAGGGCTGTGCTGCTCGCCCCGATACCGTGCATCAGCTGGGGGCCCGGGGGCGCCGTCACACAGAATATTTGATAGCTACCCGGGAGGTGTGCGCCGCGCCGCCCGCGTTGGGAGGTCCTTGTGGGTGGCGTGGACGCCGGCCCGTGGGAGGTGACGGCATCCGCCCACGCGCACTGCCCTCCAGACGCGAGCTTAGGGGACTTGCAGGGAAGCAGAAGCGTGTACGCTGTGGATGAACGCTACGGGATTCAGAGTTTGCTTCTCGCGTCCGCGGGGACGGAGAGTTTCAGGGATCGGGACGCAAGATTCAGCAGGGGGCGTTGATGGTTGCTGCGCGATAGCATCCGTGCGGCGGCGTGCACGCTGAGTCCTGGGTTCTGGAATGGTGTGTTGTGCAAGTAATGGTAGGTTTTGTTATTGGTAAAATGCTACATAGATGGTAGGAGATTAGGAATACATTGCGAGGCGCGGAATTTGACTTCTAGCACAGCAGTCTCGACCACTGTCCGCGCGCGCATTTGTGAGTTTTGTTGATATTTCACTGATATTAGACCTGGATGTCGGACAGGCTCTTTTGAGTTCGCATCTACACCGTCTGCATCTGTCTTTTGTCGAGTTGCTTATGTCTGCATCTACTCCAGTGCCCAGCCCTCGCCCACCTGCTTGATGTACACGGGCCGCTTCTCGTCGAGGCTGAGGCGGCCGGCGTTGAGGATGGCGGTCGTGAGCACGGTGTTCGCGATCGTGGGCAGCCCGTGAGCGTCGAAGTCGGCGGGCTTGGCCTGCCCTGCGTTCACGACGCGCACGGCGTCGATGAACTTCTCAATAGAGATGTAGCCGTACCCGCGCTGCCCGTCGAAGTGTCCCGTCTCGGAGGGCGAGTACTTCATGCTGGGAGAGGAAGCGTTATCAGCAAACTGCCTCAAGACAAGGAGCAGGAAGAGACATACTAGAACGGGTTGTAGTAGGTCTTGCCGGTGTCATCGTTTACGATATCGTAGCCGCGATGCGCCTGGTCGACGTTGATCTCGCCCTTCTCCGCCATATAATACCAGTGCTGGGCGGAGTGCACGCCGCTGTTCTGCGGTGCGGTCCACGACGCGGTGTACACCGCCGTGCTGCGATGCCGCTCGCTCTTGGTCGACTGCCAGTCGACGAGCAGGGTGATGGTGTCCTCGGTCTTCTCGACACAGTTGTACGGCGGCCCGTTTGCGATACCCTGCGACGCAGACGCGACGACACGCGTCGGCACTGCGCGCCCCTGCATCATCCAACAGTGGATGTCGATGTGGTGTGAAGACAAGTAGTAGCTGCGAGGAGAAAATTAGTATGGAATCAATGGGCAGTAAGGGAAGGCAGACGCACCTGATATCGGATTTCTTGCCCGCCCAGAGACGGAACGTCTCAAGCTGGCTCTTCGGCTGGCTCATCCATGCGCTGAAGAAATTGCACTCGCCGAGGTCGACGGAACGCGCCTTCGCGTCGCTATATACCGGGTCGAATCTACACGCAAGATGTTTTGTCAGTCAGGGGCATAACCAGACAGGCAAGACGTGTACCGCTTGTGATGCTCAACGAAGCACACGACGTTGTGTTCCCGGGCGAGACGAATGAGGTCGAGGTGATCGTTCAAAAGCTGGACGGCAGGCTTCGTGACAAGAACGTGCACGCCATGTTCGATCGCGGTCTTCGCGATCGGGTAGTGGGTGTCTATCGTACATAGTCATGTTCAATGTCAGTGGCTTAGATGAGAGCAGCGTAGACTGACCATCGGGCGTGAAGATGATGAGCGCGTCACCGGGCGAGAGCTTCGCGATGGCCTCTTTGTCTAGGCGGGCCACACATGTGGGTAAGAAGGCGGCACCAATAAACGCGGCTACAGTCGCCGCCAGACGCGCCACTCACAGGCTTCGTAGTCCACCACACCCACCGCGGGGTAGTTCTCGAATCTACGGGAGCGGGAGGGGATCAACCTCGGGGTTCGCGGGTTAGGAAGGCGGGGTCAGGAGGGGCACGTACGAGGTGTCCATGTCTTTGTAGACGCCGCCGATGTTCTCGTCGAGGTGCTTGCGCACAGCGGGGAAGCGGCGTCCATCGGCGCCGCAGATACCAAGCTTGTCGACCTGTGCGACGGGGTTGGCGATGAGACATGGCGAGACGAAGGGATGAAGTATAAGGCGTACCTTGCCCAATCTACGCAGATCAAAAAGGGTCAGGGCGACCACCTGTGTAGACATGACTGGTCAATGAGAGCACGATGTCTCCGTCAAGCTCTGTACGCACTCCTATCTGCAAAACCAGTCAGTGTGAGGGAAAGTCACGAAGAAACTGTACTCACTTTCTTGTCCGACTTGGATGCGCCTGCTACGGTGTAGCCCGTGGTATACTCTCCCTGCAAAAACGCGTTCAGAGATAACCCCAACCGGTAATCAACTGCAACGTACAGCACCACCTAGATCGACGCTGCTTGTCAGGATCTACTTTACAAAGAATCATCAGTGAGACGTACACATCAGTACATTAGCCTTCTTCAAGTCTTGCGTCGACATGTTTGCTTTGGGATGGAGTGAGGAGGAGTAGCGATAATTGGGCAGATCATCTGGCGGGGAAACAGCACGTCTTAAGTATCGCGCGGGACCTCTTCTTTACGGTCTGGACGGTCCTCTCGCAGCGGAGGGGAGGCTACCTCCAGCCGGATACCCGGCCCGGACCTCGAATCCGCTCCTTCCGGTCCGGCGCTCCTCAACTCGAATTAGAACAAGAAATTTGTTTGTTTTATTCCGAGATGCATATTGACGTCCGGGGGTGGGTCAGGAGGCGGAACAGACGAGAGATAGGGCGGGAGGAGCGGTAGAGAGGCCCGTCAAGCGAGCCGGCTATCCTTGATCGTCTTGGAAGTAAACGTAGCCAATCAAAAACGGGAACGCATCGACCGGGGACAGCGATTGGAACTGCTCGTTGTCGTTTGCTTTCGACGGGGAACAAAAACGGAGGTATTCGCCACACTCTATATGTGCGCGTTCAATGACTCTCGGGACTGTGCTTTCAGTGACGGCGCGTCGACGGTATCAAGCTTATGTATTGAATATCACCGAGTCGACATTCATACATGAGCTTGCCATCTCGACGCGTACCCGACGCCGTGAACCTGCTGGGGATCCCTAGAGCTCATGGCTTCATGCTCTCGCTACTCCCAAACCAAGTGGGTAAATTATTCTTTGTTTCTGTAATTGACCCGGATTGATACTTAGTTCTTTGACCAGTGCATAACCTAAAGTCCACGAGGACGCGGCAGCTGAGGGTCCTGCACTGGTACATCAACTTGAGGATGAAGGTGGCGTTGTGGCGTCGTCGGCTCGTGCTCACCACGATCCCAAGGGAATTGTGGGTTCATCACGGGATATCCCGTCCTGCCCTTTCCCTCGAGTTCTCGTTCTCGCTTTCGTCCATTGGCTCCCCAGAGCAAGAAGGAACCGGCTAGAAGGCCCAGGATAGCCCCAGACGAAGTCAAGAGGTACGAACGAGCTGGAATTCAAGATTCGCCTTCTCTTGTGAGCGGTAAGCCTGCAATATTGATCACAATCGGCAATTGATTGACGATCTCTGCGCTTCCATGCTTGTCACATTACTGGTTGATGCCCTCCAACTTGACTCTGATCACTATCATCTGCATCGGACGCTCTCAGGTAGCGACCACCATGCAACGCTGAAGACTCCGGCGACCACGCACGATCCTACAGCCAACTCTCGAAGATTAAACACACCTCGAAAGGTTGATACACGTGGCTTACACGCGAGAGTGCCTGTGACGTTCTTGGAAAGCGTGGAGGGCTGTTATCAGCTCGCACTTTACTCGCAAACTCCACGATGAAAGGGCCACCTAACACACTTCAATACTATCATGGCACAACTACCACCCCCACTAGGCAAGCACCCGGGACTCCCGCCCAACCCTTTCGCTGGTAACGGTGCTGCGAAAAGCGGAGATCCTGCGTCTTTTATCCCGCGCAAGGAGTTCATCAAGGACCATCGGGTCGCATCTTCTTTCGCCCTGCTCGCGCTCTCCGGTTCGGGTTTTGTGAGGTTATACAGCTTCTCGGCCGCCGTCATCTACGCCCTGCGTAGGTTTTTTGATCAGAAGAACCTGCTGGTCACCATCCGCGAGCATGCGCCGAAGCACTTCTTCGAGTTTTCGCTCGACGGCAAGCCTTGGAACCGCACGAAGAGCATCACCTCCGAGAAACTCATCGTCGACATTCTCGCTATAGTCTTTCATTATGGGTACACATTCCTTTCTGTCATCGAGTACGGGCGCGAGCAGGACGACCGGCTCGCCCTCGCCTTCTCCAAGCCCGCCCTCTCCACCGCGCCTCCCGGGCCATCGCAAGGCGTCCCTATTGTGTCGCCGTCCAACACCTCGGCCATATCACTTAACCAACCCATCCGTACGCCGTTTGCGATATCATTCTCCTCAGCGACGCTGCTCCGCGTGGTCGGACCACCGTTGCCCTCCACGCCTGCCATCCTGCGTGCGGTTCGTGGGGCGTGGCCTCGTGGTGTTGTGTCGGACAAGAAGGTTGGGGATGCCACGTTTGAGTTCAAGCTCAAGGGATACAAATGTGAGTCGTGCGTCTTCTGTGGTGCACCCGCCGTTCTGACCATATCTAGGGTTCCAGGAAGACACATTCGCGACGGACTCTCTACACCACATACTGGGTCTGCTGTCCGCTTTCGATTCACTCGGGTTTACCCTATTAGCTTCCTTGACCCTCACGAATCGCTCTCGCGTGAAGGACTTCTGGGTATTCACTGGGGTCGCAGAAGGCGAGCATAATTCGGTTCCGTCGACACCCACCGCTGGCAATGGCGGCGAGTTGCGGAGAGAGGTCACTCCGCAGGGCAACGGCCCATCTCCACTCTCCGGGCGCGAGCGACGCAGGGAGTCCCGTCCGTTACCAGTACTTCCCCCACCATCTGACACTCCCGGTTCTTCCCCCACCGTATCGAATCCTGCAAGGCCATGGCCAAAGACGCTAAAGAAGCCGTCACCAGGGAAGCAGGTCCCAGTGGCGCTTGTCCCCGAGTATCCTTACCAGCAGAGTGACGCACCATACCCGCGCGGGTCGCGGTCAGCCGCAGCTGCCGACATGGGCATGGTGCCCGCATACGCACCCGGAGCTGCAGGCATGGTCCGCAGCCTCAGCAGCCCCAGCAGCGTGGGCAGCACAGACATGACGGGTATCGGCGCAGTAGGGCGCCAGCCGGACTCGCCTGGTACGCCGGACGTGCTCTACACCACTGATGGGCGGCCCATGCCTAACCCGATGCAGGCGCAGAACGCGAACGGGTCCTACGTCAGGGAGTATAGCTTGAGCATCCATGAGGGGAAACCCAACGCGGAGCCGATACACGGTGCGCTGATCATGTCGCCGCGTTCGAAGCGGGCATCGCTCGATGGTAGGATGGCGGCGACGGAGAGGGAGCGCAGGCCATCCCTTAGGCCGTCAATCACGAGATCGAGCACATTGCCGATGATTCGCACAACGTCCCTGGGCAACGGGAACGGTAATGGCAATGGCAGTGGGGATGGAAATGGGAATGGACATGCACCGCAGATCCAGATCCAGGTGCACGAGCCATCACCCGTAGTCGCACGCGGGGACGGTCACATTCTCGGGAACGGTCATGCGAACGGCAATGGGAACGGGCACGCACGACACGAAGAACTAGGAAAGATCGTGCTGCCACCGAGTGGCATCCCGCGCGACGTCACACCACCGCTGCTCACCCCAGGGACGTTCCGTGGGTATCGCGACTCGACGTACACGAACGCGACGGGCATACGCGCCTCGCAGGACGTGCTACGCGGTGGGTGGCCTGTTTCGCTGCCTCCACCGTCACGAGACCGCGACCGCGACCGCGAATATGTGAGGGAGCGAGACCGCGAACGGGAGCCAGCCGTCATGCATGGCGATGCCGGGGGCAGTGGTAATGGCAGCAGACACGCACATCAGCCCCAGCCCCAGCCCCACTCAGACGCTGGGAGGCCGGATGCGTCGGGATGGGCACCTATAATACGCGAGGAGAGGAACGAAGTGGGGCATAGCAGGATGATCCCCACCATACGCGAGCAGCCCAGCAAGGAGGGTGACGAACTGGCGATGTCGAGAGAACCGAGGCGCACGCAGAAGAGCGCGCTTCAGCCGCACGACGAGCTCGAAGAGCGGATGCACAATGGGTCAGGACGGCCAGGAAGAGACGACGAGGCGTTTGCAGGGCCGTCGTCGAGAGCGCGAGGCAAGAAGCCGGCGAATGGCGATGCAGCGGTGCCTCCGGAGAGAGCGAGGGAGGGAAGGCCGACAGTGAAGCGGCGCGAGACTGCGATGTCGGGCTGGGTGATGGTGAACGTCGACGGCGGGCCCCGCGGCGGGCACGGCAAGTCGTCGAGCCAGGGCGTGGCGAACGGCCGCTCTGCCGCGGTGCGCCACCGTCGCAGCAACTCGGATTCGCGCGTCCGTGGTGCTACGAGCAAATCGCCTCACGCACCAGTCGAGGCGACGATGAACGCGGCGGCGAAGACGATTGCGATGATCGACGCCATCGACGCGAGGCAGAAGGAGAAGAGTCCACCGCCGTCAGGTCTGATTGGGAGGTTCTTCCATCGCGCACGACCGTCGGAGGACTCGCAGCAGCAGAAGAGCCAGACACCGCCTGGCGTGTGGGCGCGCAAGACTCCCGAGCACCCAGTGAGCCGGGACAGAGGCGCAGAGAGCGAGCAGAGAGAGCGCGAAAGAGCGAGAGAACGGGAAAGAGAGAGGACGCGACCACGAGGTGTACCCGCCGCCACAAGAGTTGGCGACAAACGAATTAGTCTTGACTGACACCCACCTGTATGATCACGGTATGCCATTTTTTTCAAACAGGCTCTATAATACCGATACTTAAAGCGCAATTTTCAGATACCACACACGAAACCCTCCTGCGATACCTCATTCCTCCGAGCCTGCCGGCATTGTTGTCAATTTCTGGATATTCCGATGCTTCCATCTGATACCTTTGTTATACTTAAGCGATATACCATTTGAATCGTGTAGTACGGACTTGACCCTGGACTCTGCTGTACCTTATACTCCCTCCTATTCTGCCACTCTAGACATTTTTTTGGTTGCTCCCCTCGTGGTCGTTGCTCGCTGGCGTGTCACGCGTTGCACATGGACGCGTCCCGCACGTGACGGGCGTCACGTTGCAGGTCTCCTTCCCTGAGGCTGGCAAGCGAGGGAAGAGTCCGCACACAGCGACGACGGAACATCCTGTTGCAAAACACATACCTGCCACAACACACCCGACCCGCCCGCCGTGCTGCCCAACAGCAACCGATCCGAATGGCGTAGCTACATGATACGCGAACTTGTCACATACCGCGTCCCAGGACAGCAACTTCGGCAAAGGCCACCTTAGAATTGCAGAAAAATCGTGAGAATATTCACGAGTGGCCGGCAAGTGTGGTGAAACAGTTCGCAGTCGTTTTCGGTGATCGCAAGGTTACTGAAAAAAGTGCAACAAGCGAGGGCCTGGTGTTATTGTTCTAAGCGCCTGAGGAGCGGGATAGCGTTTTGATTGTGAGAGCGGAGAGTAGATAGACGTGCCGGACACGCCTGATATGTGGTGAGGGTACACTGGTGGTCCATGGTGGCCTGAGCGAGAGAGAAGGAATATTCGTGCGAGGAAAGGCCTGGGAGCTGGAGTTGGCCGTGTTGACCGAGCTAGTGCCGATGTCCTGGAAGAGCGCTAGCGAGCGTTGTTGTCTCCAAATATTCTCGACGCTTTTTGACGACGACAGGAGAGGTCTGGGAGGCCGCTGGCGGTGATCGTGAACATAGAAAACATATGAAAAATGATCTTGCGACATAGAGGCTCGGTGGTGGCCATGGGGGGGAGGGACTCGGGAGAGAGACGCACTTAGAGCAAAAATGACCGCCTCAGCCTCACGCAGACGTATCCAACCACACCTCGCCCTCTGCCACATACAACCGCCGGTCCCTTTCTTCCTCCGCTCCTTCATCATCCCTCCCTCCCTCGCCCACCGCCATGCCCACTTGCAGGCGCAAACGCGTTCTCCTCGCTGAACCCTCCCAATCCATACTAGATGCGTCCAAATCAGATCCTAATAAGCAGGTCTTTCAGGTCCGTCAGACCGGCGAGATCTTCGAGACATACGAGTAGGCAGCACACCCTCTTTCTGTCCTCACGACTCACCCATCCTACCCTTCATAGGGCCTATGCCGCTCGCATGTCTTTCTACCGACTCAAACAATTCCAATGCGAGGTCACTGGCAAGAGCGGGTTGGACTATTTCCAGGCCCTAGAGAGCGAGCAACACGAAGCACGGACCATGCACCTCAGGTTCCCCGAACCTCTCAAGGCGGCCGTGCTCAAGGCAGTACAGTGGCGTACGTTTTCTTTCCTGTCTCTTTCCACTTGGTGCTCACACGCACGCTTTGACCACGTAGAGGTCGTCGGCCGCCTCGACCACCTTGTAGAAGCTGTCTATGACCGATTTAAAGATAGGTACTACCCTGACGAAAGTGCGCTTCCCATCAATCCGCTCCTCGAACCGCGCTCATCTGCTCGTCTTTGCAGAGGTTTTTGTAGATGTACAAGGAGACAAGTGAGCACCTCGTGCACCTGTCCACACACCTCTCACTAACCACTCAACCCCTCCAGATACTTCGCTCGCGTCGTACAAGTCTTCCCGCCCCGTCCGCCGCCCCCACCCCCCATACGGATGGCCACCAACGGAGTCGCGTCATCTTCTTCGTCTTCCCCCTTGTCAGACGACGGCCCTCTCCCAATACACAAGATCGCGGAAGACCTCAAGATTTCCGTGCAGGACTCGGTCTCGCGTGACGACCCGAACAAGTATACTTACAAGGTGCAAATTCTCGAGGAGGAGAAAGCACATGGCGGGAGTAAGGCAGCGGACCGGAACAAGGGCAAGGAGGTGAACAAGTCGAAGTACAGCGGGAGTTTGATGGACGTGAAGTGCCCAGCCATGAGGTGCGTCCCCAATATTGTCTCCAGGCGGAGGCCGACCCCGCGCTGACCTGGCACTTGTGACGATGTAGCCGCGATCGCTTGGCTTTCTCAAAGTCTATTCTTCGCCGTTTCATTCGAGATTGTGTCGAGCGCGATGCCGCGGTTGCCTCGCCTTGGACTGTGAAGTCCTTCATTGCTATGAAGTATGGTGTAGACACCGTAATGCCAGAGGAGACGCGGAAGGGCGTGGAGGTCCTGAAGAAGGGAGAGAGTGACAAGCGCAAGAAGCTCTGGGAGGACAAGGAGGGCCCGCCCACGAAGAAACAGAAGAAGCAAGCCGCCGCAGAAGCAGAGAAAGGTACGATACCACCAGACGCAGGCGGGGAATTTCTGATCTTCCGCGTACCAGCCAAAGCACTTGCTGCCGTTGCAGAGCGCCGCGAGAAAGAGGCTCGCGATAAGGAGGAGAAGGCGCTGAAGGCCAAGGAAGAGAGCGAACGTCTCGCCGCGGAAAAGAAAAAGAAGAAGCCGATCAGGTACCCTACGGAGGACCTGGACGTTGTCATCGGCGACAAGGAGAAGAAGGCGGGCATGAAGCTCAAGAGACCGGCCCCGAGCCGCGCAGGCATGCCCTTCGGACGAGATAACGCGACGAACGAAGCATTCCTGATGACTTGGAACTTCCTCGTCGTGTACGGGTAAGGCTTTCGACATTCTCATCATAGGCGTAACGCTCACATAGGCCACAGTACACCGCTTCACATCTCCTCATTCAACTTAGACGAGTTTGAACAGGCTCTGCGCCATTCTGTCGCGAGCCCTCCGTGTATCCTCATAGCAGAGGTACACTCCACACTCATTTACAACCTCCGCACCGTACCTTTCGCGCGACATAGCGCGATGGTCTCTCTTTTAGAGCTCAAGAATGATGTAGGCGAGGATAACCGCGTGCTTGGCGTGACGCTGGATGATTTGACCTCTGCTGCTGCCGATGTCGGCAACAACTGGGAGCGCGCACCCTTACGACACGCGGAGGGCAGAGAAGGATGGGAGGAATCACTCTTTGGGTGCTTAAAGGACGTGAGTTTTTGTTACTCGGTTTTCCAACCGCCAGTTATTGACTGATCCCGTATGTCAGCACGCGACTCTTCAGAACTTCCCTCGGCTGCGCGAGATCTTCACGAGCCTGCTGTTCGGACCCGCTCCAAGTGTAGAGGTCAACTCCATGCCTACGACTCCCGAAGGCACTCCCCAGGCGCAACATCTTGGTTTCACCATCCGATCCACACCAAAAGAAAGGTATTTCATGCTACCACCCAAGGATAAGATCGAGATCCTCTTCTTCTTGTGCAATCTCGCGATCTCTAGCAAGGCCATTCACGCGCATATGGAGTCCTGCGAGGAGCAGCTCACCGAATTGCGGAAGCAGAAGATCGAGGTCAACAGGTCCAAGAAAGCATAGTAAGTGCACTCCTCTTCGTACTTCTTAAAAAGGTACTGATACCAAACGCGCAGTTTGGAAGAGATGAACGTGTTGATGGGCGAGGGTAAAGACCACGAGAAGAATGGCAACGGCGAGAAGAAAACAAATGGCGTCAACGGTGTAAACGGATTGAACGGTGTGGCGGGAGAGGACACACCGATGGTCGAGTCCAGTGACCTGTCAGAAGTCCCGCCGTCAGACGGCGAGACTGAGACTGGTTCCGCGCCGCCGAATCCGCGACAAAGCGCGCGCAGGGCACAGGCCAAGGAGCGCGAGCTCGCACGAGTGAAGCTCGCCGAGCACAAACATGCCATCGCGGAGCACCGGCGCCTGGACGAGGAGGTCAACAAGTGCGAACGCCGCCTCGAGCAGATCGAGCGCGATTTTCGGAAGCTGCTGGGCTCTATTCGCGTGAAGCCTGTCGGGCGCGATCGGTTCTTCAACCGCATCTGGTGGTTTGACGGCATGGGCTCGATGTCCCTGCTGGGAAGCGGCGGGAGCGTGCAGTACGGAACCGGTCGAATTTTCATTCAGGGCCCGAGCGAGCATGACGTCGAGATTTTACGGAGGAGGGAAGAAGACATACGTTCGAGGAGGCTCGAGGAGGAAGGCGAGGAAGGCCTCCTTGAGGTGGGAGAATGGGCAGTGTATGACGATATCGAGACGGTATGTCATCTCGCGTCATTCAATGTCGGCTTATATCTGACATTTTCCGTGGCGCAGATCGACGAGTTTGTCGCTTGGTTGAACCCGAAAGGTACTAGAGAGCTCGCTCTGAAGAACGCGCTCGCGAAGTGGTGGCCACATATAGCACCGGGCATCCGCCGTCGCACCGCGGTAAGCTCCAATCTTTCTCATTCCATGGCAGCTTGACTCATGTGCACCCGTAGGATATGACCACCAACGCGAAGCTCCCCGAGGCGCGGCGTAGTACGCGCACAAAACACCCAGGGTCCGACCTAGCTCGGGAGCCCTACATGATATGGACGAACCGCAGAGCGGTGAACTCGTCCTAACTCCGGGTGCATATTTCTAGGTTAGAGTCGTATAATTCCCAAGCACCCCTTCTCCCTACATGCCTATCGTGCATGATCACTCATGTTGGACGGACGTACCGCGCATATCAAGTTCTCTTGAGTTACTTCTGTAGACCAGCCTGAGCTGTGATATACCTCGTGTCCCATCCATGCTTGCATACCAGCCTAATGCATTTACACTTCGTCCGGACCTCGAATGGGCGTTCGCAGCATTCCACCTTCGAGCCGCTCGTATTTACAGAGACCCCGTCGCGGGAACCGGCTTCTCCTATTTACGTGTTCATGCATTCACTGCCGTCCTCCTGACAGCTTTCCGCCAATCTGATGCATGTCTGATGAGGGCACCGGGAGGATCTGTCAACACCGCCAAGGTCAGAACGCACCCATGTTCTTTCTGCATTATTCGAGTTCTCGGTTCTTCGAAAAATTTCCGGGTCTCACTTTGTGGCTAAAACACGGCGGTATGCCTCGTCGGCTCGATGTCTTCGGCCTATAAACAGGCGGATGGAACGTCGCGAGTGGCCCAACCCCCTCTGCGATCCGCTCATCGACCAGCGCGGCTCATCACAGCGTCGGCTCACGCGAGTACTCTTCCGCACCCTCACTGTACTCTCACTGCTACTCTAACACCCTCACGGCCTTTTACGACTTTACGACCTATATATCATGACTTCTCTTCCTACATCTTTCAGGTTTAGTTCGCACTCCACGAGCGGCGTGAAGGACGCCTTTGAGTCCTGTACGTACACCGTGCGGATGCGACAAAGGGGCGGGTCATTGACCATCCTCCAGACAGACGCTCCACCTTGTACTTTACGGACACCGTGTCCGCCCAGGCCACCGACGACGAGGCCGAATACGACGAAGAGTCGTTCTACGACGATGAAGACGACGTGCACACCGAGCGCGCCCCGTCCGACGATTCCACGTCCCCCGTCGCCGGGAACCTGGTCTGGGACGAAGACCTGTCTCCAGGACCCGCCGACCTCGAGGCCCAACCAGACCGTGTATCATTACCACCTCCGCAAGCCATCCCCCGCCGTTCCACCGACAGGACGATCGTCCCTACACGCAGGAGTCCCTCCGCTAGGGAGACCACGCCCCTCCTGCGCAAGCACAACTCTCTGACCTTCGTGGAACCCGCTGTTCGCACCTTCCACAGCGCCCTCCCCACGCTTGCTGTCCCTGTGGATAGTCCGCCGACTACTGTCCGCCGCGCTTCATACGCGAGCGTGCACAGCGCGTCAGAACGTCGTGGCAGCAATGCTAGCAAGTTAGCGAAGGCTGCGCAGCTCGGCAAGAGCACCTATGGGCAAACGGTGTGTCCCCTTCATACCCGACGCGTCACAGTATCCTTGACAAGCGATCGCTTTAGCTCTTCAACGCCATAGCCGTGTTACTGGGCATCGGCATGCTCTCCGAGCCCCTCGCATTCTCCTATGCAGGCTGGATTGGCGGAACGGGATTAATGATCTTTTACGGCTTCCTCACTTGTTATACGTGCGTGTACACCTCTGTCCGTCTCAACTCCAATTAAAGACGGGTTGGTTCTCAGTGCAAAGATCCTAGCTCATTTCATCCTCGAAGATTACAAGCTCAGATCCTACGCCGACATCGGCCGCAAAGCATTTGGCATGCGCGCAAGTCCCCTCATCAGCACCATGTTCTGTCTAGAGTTATTTACCGTCAGGTGAGTGCACAGACGACCGCGCCGTCCTTCACGTCACTAATATATACTACAGTGTAGCCCTCCTAACTTTATTCGGCGACTCAATGAACGCGATCCTGCCTGCGTTTTCCTCGAATGCATACAAATTCCTCGGTCTCATATTGTACGCGCTCCTGCTTGCATCTCGACGTCTTGAGTCTAATATATCTCGACAGTATTGTACCTACTGTATTGATGCCTCTGTCGCTGCTCTCATACGCGTCGGTGATAGGCATCCTGTCCACCGTGTTTCTTGTAGTTGTCATGCTCATCGACGGTGTCTCCAAAGCGGATAGTCCTGGCAGTCTGTGGAGTCCCGCTCCGACCAGTCTCAGTCCCGGGAACTACGGCGAACTAGGGCTTGCTTTCGGGCTGTTCATGGCGGGGGTAAGTCTAGTGGTAATTCACGACCGAAATTGCGCTGACCATCGTCCGTTAGTTCTCTGGCCACGCTGTCATTCCATCACTGGCAAGAGATATGGTCGACCCTTCTCAATTCGACTCCATGATCAACTGGGCCTTCTCCGTCGCCACGTTTATATACACGATGATCGGCGTTACAGGCTATCTCATGTTTGGCAACGATGTCTGTGAAGAGGTGAGCATTGCTCATCGTCCGGTAGATATTGTAGCTTATCATGACTCCCGCATCCAGTTCAGCCAGGACCTGATGAGGACACCCGGATACAATCGCACTCTGAACAGGGCCGCCATGTGGGGCCTTGTGCTTGTCCCTATCTCGAAGTTCGCTCTGGCGACTAGACCTGTACGTAATACTTTACAGGATGTTGCATCCGTTGCCGACTAATGACGATCCTTCCAGCTCAATGTCACGGTCGAGATAATACTTGGCATCGATGCGAGTGCTCCATCCGCCGACGACCACGGTGCTGCCGGTGTGAAGTCTCCCACCCTAGACGGTGTTCTGCCGAAGGCAAAGGGCCGTGTTGCTCTGCAGCGCATCCTCACTATCATCGAAAGGACCCTCATCACGGTACTGTCCGTCGTCGTCTCGGTTCTCATCCCAGAGTTCGAATCGGTCATGGCCTTCCTCGGCTCGTTCTCCGCCTTTATCATCTGCGTCATCGGGCCCATGCTGGCGAAGGCCGTGCTCGTCGGCCGCCTTGGCTTCTGGGACATAATGCTGCTGATCGTGGCGGTAGGAATGGCAGGCTGGGGTACAGCGGCGGCGTTCTGGTCAGCGGCGTAGACCAGCCCCAATGGACTAATAGTAGTAGGTAAAAATCCGAGTTCATCTCGGTCGGTATCTGGCGCGCTCTGCGACGCCGTTCGTTCAATTCTCCCGAGTTTCGTCTCTCGTTATAGATACCCTAGACTTGGAAGACCCTGTATCCATATCATCCTAAATGTCGAACAGAGCAAGCTTTTATCGCGAATGGTATTCGAGCGACGTGACGTGCGATCTAAAAGGTATGCTACAGAGCTCACGCATTTTCCGCGTGGGTAACGATCTTCACCAGTTCTGAAGACGTGGAAATTGTGTGGTGAGTAAGAAAGACGTGTTTTATGCCTGATAAGATCGGAGACGTACGCGACAACTGGATGTTTTCCTGGACTATCGTGGACTCAATCTGGTTGTCCGGGTTTGGTGGTACTGCAACTACTCCGGTCGCGTCAATCGTCCACCCCAGCTTTTGCACGTAAGCAGTCAGGTCATCCCCTGGGGACGCATCAGCGTACAGCCCGCGCAGAACGATGGAGCACTTACCTGACAAGTTCAGGTACGAGCCCAGCCTGTCGCCGCCTATCCGCTTGAACGCCGCCTTCACGGTGTGGACCACGACGTCCCTGATAGCGTCTTCGAAACCCACGCACTCGACGGTGTAGTTGTCGCGCAGCGACTCTGCCTTCTCCGAGCGATAGAGCGTCCAGAACGCCGGGAACCGGCACTGTTGGAGCAGGTTGTGGAGGGCAGAAAGGACGGGGAGGAGCGCGGGGAGGGGGTCTGGCTCGTCGGGGTTCGTGCTTGGGACGCGCTCGTCTAGCAGCGATATGCAGAGATTGAAGTCGGGGAAGGGCAGCGCGGCGAGCGCTTTGATGAGGATGTTGATGACCACGTCCGGATTGTAGAGATCGGGATTGAACTGGTACCTAGGAAAGCGGTCAGTGTATACAGGGAACGTCGTTGAGAACTCGAAGCGTACAATTTCAGGATGGCCAGGTTGGCGAGGCAGTCGTACTCCTCACTGCGAATTTGATGGTACAGGTAATCCTCCAAAATTCCGACATTGGAGGGGTTGTAACGATCTGAAAGGCGGTGAAGAAATCGTAAATATGACCTTCTTACGCTGTGGTATTGGTCGAAGTTGCATACCTACGCCGGAGACGAGGTTTTCGATCAGCTCCGTACGAGTAGGAGGAGTAGCCCAAGCGGATGCAGACGTCATGTTGACGGTAAAGATGGACTGAAGATGCAGACAGTGCCTTCAGTAACAGACCACAAGAGAGTCTGATTTTTTTGAGTGGACAATAGCCGTGAAACGGGCAAAGGTGGGCAGACGGTGCTCGACGTCGAGGAGAGAAATCTACTTTGATCGAATTTCCTTTTCCGCTCAGGCCAATAAAGTGGCGCGCGTTCACGCGACGACCTTCTGGCAACCATCCTTTTCGTGGCCCATGCCTCGCATTACTCCTTGACTGAAACTGTGACAATAACCTACAAAACGACCATGGACGTCGACCACGAACCATCTCCGGATACCATGGAGGGGATTGAGACCATTGTTGAAGATCAAGCGGACGAGCCAGCAGAGTCCGCTGAACTGTCGAATGAGCTCGAAGAGCCATCCGCGACTGCGAACGTACCGGAGAGTGCGCAATCCCCCTCACCAAATGCTGCTACACCAGCAACCCCTGGACAAGCAGCCTCGTCTTACCCGTCCACACCACGCGAAGTACCCAAACAACCCTCCGACACGCCAAACTACCAGACAAAATACATCATAAGCGGACACACGCGCTCTATTGCTGCGATCAAGTTCAGTCCCGACGGCACGATGCTGGCCTCATGCTGTGAGTCCTGCGTTTCACTGGTGCGCGCTGTGGGCTCACGTATGCGGTCGGAAGACAGCCGCGGATAAGCTCGTTAAACTGTGGGACGTCGAGAACGGCGAGATCATCAAGACGCTGCACGGACACACAGAGGGCGTGTCGGACATTGCTTGGTCGTTCGATGGCGACTACCTCGCATCGGCCTCGGACGACAAGACAATTAGGCTATGGAGTATGGAGACGGTACGTCGCCCATTGCCTGACGAAGGACCGGCATCCTAACGTTTGACTTGGTTCACAGTTAACAATGGTCCAGGAGCTGAAGGGCCACACAAACTTCGTGTTCTGCGTGAACTTCAACCCAGAGTCGAATTTGCTTGTTTCCGGTGGGTTTGATGAAACAGTACGTGTCTGGGATGTGGCGCGGGGTACGTTCAATGCGTGGGCTCGTTTATATGCTCCCATTAACACAAACTCGACAGGTAGGACAATTAAGACCTTGCCTGCACATTCAGACCCAGTCACCGCAGTTACGTTCAATCATGACGGTACACTCATCGCGTCCTGCGCGATGGACGGCTTGATGTGAGTCGCGTGAGATCCTTGCATCACTACGACGCGTTCGCTGACTTCCTAACGTCAGCCGTTTGTGGGATACTGACTCCGGTCAGTGTCTGAAGACCCTGGCAGACGACGACAACCCCATATGGTGCGCAGTGCACAGTTGCTTGGAATACTGTCGAGTTAAACGCGGTCCACAGCTCCCATATCGAGTTCACACCAAACTCCCGCTATATCCTAGTAGGCACGCAAGACTCGACGATCCGACTTTGGGATACGCAGACAACGCGTTGCGTCAAGACGTACACGGGTCACGTCAACCGCACGTATTCCATATTTGCCGCCTTTGCCCCGGGTGGCAAGTTTATCGTCAGCGGCAGCGAAGATTGCAAAGCTTACATGTGGAATTTACAAACACGGCAAATTGTTCAGGTGCTGGAGGGCCACAGAGGTGCGCTCAGGTACCGCTCTGCTGTGCTGGTCAACTGACATATTTTGACAGACGTCGTGATAGCAGTAGCGGTGCGTACCATTCACCACATCATGAGACGCGTACTGAAAATACCCCTCTACGTAGAGTCATCCCACTCGTCCGGTTATTGCAACCGCGTCAACAGAGAAAGACCTCACTATCCGGCTATGGGAAGACGCCAACGCCTGGTGACCATTGCATAGGTCGTTTGTTGCCTCGCGAAGATTTGGGCGTGATGAGAGTCACTGCCACCTTGACCGCGCCTGGCCGCAGCGGTCAGGTTGCGCAGGTCCTCGCCCACCGGGGCGGTATTTTATTGAGTAATTGTATGCTGTGCATAGCTGTATCTAGACCGTTCTTCGATATCTATCTTTTTCTGCGGCTGTTAGACTCGATTTCTGGGATTCGCTGGCGACTGGCTGGACTTTTGGCAGAGGTCACGACCGAAGATTAGAGACCGGATTAGTCGTCGCTGACTCAGGAGAAACTGCCAGATCGGGTCCGGTCCTTCCAGCGCCTTCCATATTGGCCATATTGGGACACAAGATAAGGCTTCAAACTCCGCGAAACGCGGGCTATATAACCAGCCGTCGTCGGTCCACCGCCCCTCACGACTTTCAGTCACCTCGACCCCTCTCAAATCCCACCTCGCCCTCAAACAATTATGCAGATCTTCGTAAAGACCCTCACTGGAAAGACCATCACCCTCGAGGTCGAGTCCTCTGACACTATCGACAACGTCAAGGCTAAGATCCAAGACAAGGAGGGGTAAGTTTCGTACTTGCTCGTCGCGAAGGGGCGCAGGCTGACAGTATTGCGTCTTTCAGAATTCCTCCGGATCAGCAGCGCCTCATTTTCGCTGGAAAGCAGCTCGAGGACGGCCGCACTCTTTCTGACTACAATATCCAGAAGGAGTCGACCCTCCACCTCGTCCTCCGTCTCCGTGGCGGTATGCAGATCTTCGTCAAGACCCTCACGGGCAAGACGATCACACTCGAGGTCGAGTCTTCGGACACGATCGATAACGTGAAGGCGAAGATCCAGGACAAGGAGGGCATCCCACCCGACCAGCAGCGCCTCATCTTCGCTGGCAAGCAGCTTGAGGATGGCCGCACCCTCTCGGACTACAACATTCAGAAGGAGTCCACTCTCCACCTCGGTGAGTTTTTGATCGCATATATGCTCCTCTTCCGAGTGCTAATGCCTCGTCATCGCAGTCCTCCGTCTCCGTGGCGGTATGCAAATCTTCGTCAAGACGCTCACCGGCAAGACCATCACATTGGAGGTCGAGTCCTCGGACACGATCGATAACGTGAAGGCCAAGATTCAAGACAAGGAGGGCATCCCACCAGACCAGCAGCGCTTGATCTTCGCAGGCAAGCAGCTAGAAGACGGTCGCACGCTCTCAGACTATAACATCCAGAAGGAGTCTACCCTCCACCTGGTGCTCCGTCTGCGTGGTGGTATGCAAATCTTCGTCAAGACCCTTACCGGCAAGACCATCACGCTCGAGGTCGAGTCATCCGATACCATCGACAACGTCAAGGCGAAGATCCAAGATAAGGAGGGCATCCCGCCAGACCAACAACGTCTCATCTTCGCCGGCAAGCAGCTCGAGGACGGCCGCACTCTGTCGGATTACAACATCCAGAAGGAGTCGACGTTGCACCTCGTTCTTCGCCTCCGTGGTGGTATGCAGATCTTCGTCAAGACGTTGACGGGTAAGACGATCACCCTCGAGGTTGAGTCGTCGGACACCATCGACAACGTGAAGGCGAAGATCCAGGATAAGGAGGGCATCCCGCCAGACCAGCAGCGCCTGATCTTTGCGGGCAAGCAGCTCGAGGACGGCAGGACCCTCTCGGATTACAATATCCAGAAGGAGTCTACCCTTCACCTTGGTACGTTGTCATCGCTTCTGTCGCGCAAGCTTTCACTGATTTGCGGTCACATAGTCCTTCGTCTGCGCGGTGGAAACTGAGCAGTTTGGTGTTGTCGTCTTGTCTGTTGGAGCATAATCATCAACCCATTGTACTGTATAACGTCGTATCATGATTACGTTTAGTCCGCCGCAACATGTCTGAGCAATGTCTGAGCGTGCACATTAGGAGCTCAGAGAGGCCCTCGACGATATCTCGTTATCCTCGATACCTTGTTCTCCTCGACGATACCGTGTAGTAAGTGAGCGGGACTCAAACCTGAATACGGACCAAGAGCCCTGCGACTCGTTACAAGCATTGTCGATTTCATTCACGCATTCTCCGCTCCGAGGGAAGATCCAACCAGGTCGGCGCGCAGCATTGTACAGTTCAAAAACAGAGAATCATCAATCGAATATGGTGTACTGTCTGACAGAGTATAAACAGAAGTACATACAAGACTCTGTATAAGGCGCTACACGTATAAAAGTACTAAACTACTTTAGCCAAGAGCATGGAGCGGGGTGAACAAGGTCGCTAACATAACAGTGCTAATATCCTGTCCCAGAAGTTCCGACGACTTGTGACTGCATGGAGGGCGACGGCATAGGTGGCTGCTGCTGGCGCGACGGCGACTGGTGCGGCTGCCCGGGGTTGATCATGTGTGCGTGCGAGAGGCGGGCGACATGCGCGTTCACGGGGGAGACACGGCCTTGGCCAGCCGCGAGGGCTTGCGCGAGCGCAGGAGACGCCACGCCGCCGCGGCTCATTTGCTGAGGCCGGGTCCCGTTCGTCGACGGGACCCGCGCTGGGACACCGTTGATGCCGAGGTTCGCGGCGAGGAGCGCAGTGTCGTTGGGGTCCATCAGCGTCGCGGATGTGGGGCGCGCAGCGCCGAGCGTGGCCCACTGCATCTGCCGCGCGGCGGCGAGCTGCTGCGAGTACGCGTTCGGGAGGTACTGTGCCGTGTTCTGACGCGCGAGCGGGACGTGGCCGTTGGGCTGCAAGTTGCCGTCTGCACCGAGCGATGCGAAGGCGGACTTCATTATCTGCGCGTTTAGCCCATTCGGACGTACGCCGTGTTGCATATAGGGGGTGTTGGAGATGTGAGAGGTGTAATTGTTGACGGCAGGGATGGTGAAGCCGTTCGCGATGGCGGTCATCGTCGGCGTCTGCGACTTTCGCAGGGGCGAGCTGACGGGCATCGGCTGCGGCGTCTCCGAATGGTGAACGTCCCGCTGAGTGGGTGAATTGTGGATGGCAGCGGCGAGGGCCATCTTGAGCTCCTGCTCGCTCTCACTGAGGGGGGTGTTGCCATTCATGCCATCGTGATTATTCCCATTGACGGCTGGGGACGAGTGCCGTGGTGGGGAAGTGTGCGAGGTGAGGGACGGCACGACCGGCGTTCCAGGAGGGCGTATGACTCCGTTGGCGGACGAGATGCGCACCTGCGGTATGCCAATACCAGGTGGCTGCATCGACTTGGACGGGGACATACTGGCGCTGCTCGCCGAGGAGATTGAGATAGCAGATCCGTTCGGGTGACGAAGATGCGCAATCGGAGTACCCATCGGCGATGGCCCGTGAGTAGCCATATTAGCTGGAGTACGCGGGGCAGCCGGGACGCCTAGCCTGTAGGGGAGATATCTCTGGAGACGTCCATCCGCAGTCGGCAGGATAAGAATGGGGTCCTTGAAGATGTGCTGGAGGTCGGTGTCTGTCAAGACAAGGCGACGGGCGATATATCTGGGACGGACTATTAGGCGTATTCAACAACGATAGAGTGGGCACTTACTCGGGCGAGTAGTCATCGACTAGGTTACGGTCTTGCTCTTCAGGACCCTCTGCGCCGAATGCAGGTGCGTCGTCTTCGTCGAACCGCCACCTTTCGGCAAGGCGCATGGCAGCATCTTCATCGTCGTCTGATGACTCGTGAGGCGGAGGAGGACGACGGCCGAGGATGCGTCTATCCAGCATTCTGCGTCCGCCACGGCCAACACGTACACGGCACGCGCGATAAGCCGGAGTCTCCTCGTCTTCGTCTTGAGACGTTGACGAAGACGATGCATGAGGCGGTGGTACGGGTTTGAACAGGCGAGAGGCATATGGGACGGGCGGCGGCTGGTATGGGTTCTGGAAAAGATCATGATCAGGTGGTCATTCATGGATCTGAAAGAGGAGAAGCTTACTTCGACAAGATCCTCCCAGCCGTGATCCTCCTGTTTGCGCCTCGCGAGCTCCTGGTCCACCTGTGCCTGGTACAAGGCCTGGCGATCCTTCGGCTTCATCATAGGCTCCATGACGATCGGCGAGCCGAACTCGTTATCGCGCGGCGTGCGCAGCTTGAGGGGCAGGCGGCCACTGTCGATGATAGGTCAGAATACTGTACGGATACAATACAAGAGGTCACTGACTTTGAGACGTCTGTCTTGATCCTCTTCGGCACCCTCTCGCGGTCTTGGAAGAGCTCCTCGTCTTCCTTCGATCCGAGTGCGGGAAATTTGCGTTTCAAGTCTACCAAGGCGAAGCGTTTCTCCCAAGTAGCTTTACTTTGCACGGCATGCTCGCGCTTGATGGTCTCGCGTTGAAGAACACGATTGGCGAGATCCCAAGCAGTCGCGAGCTCCGACTGCAGACGTATCATCTTGTCGGAGTACGTGGCCTGCTGGGCACGGGTCTTGCGGATAGCCTTGCCTTCTCGTCGTCGGAAACATATATAGGATTCGTTCTTGGTATCTGTCTCATCCAGCTGAACCGACGTTATCAGCGAGTGCCAACGACAGCATATATGCCAATCACTTACATTGACGATTGGTATAATAGCGTGGCCACCTCGTTCCATGCGGCGCTCGCGCCAGTAGGGATACACTACTTTGGCGTAGCGAAGAAGAGTGGGTGGTTGTGGGATCCATTGCGGAACCACGAACAGGGCGAAAAGGATAGGCTCCAACGGCTGTCCGAATGTGTCCTGATAGTCTGAGAACGGCGGGAAAGGCGAGCCTTGCTCGAGACCCTGCGCAACAGACCTCAGCGGGCGCAGGGGACTCGAGGGGACAGCACCTACGTGATGTAAAAACTCAGTCTTCTCATGAGTGACCTTCTCAAAGATGGCCATCACGAGCTCGAACTCATCCTCAGACATGACTGTCGGTTGCGGGACCTCAGGGTCTTTGCCCTTGGCCTTCGTACTTCTGCCTGAGCGCGTGCTCGTTCCAGCAAGGGCGCCTTGAGCGCTGGTACCCTCACCACGAGCCTCCTCGTTGTTCTTATCGAGCCACTCTTTATCGCGCTCATCCATGTAATAGATGAAACCATTTGCGAGGGCGAAGGAGACGGACTCTTCGACAGTGTCGGAGGACTTGAGGTACTCATGAGGGTCCCTCCACCTTCCGGAGGGATATAGTTCCTCGTAGTTGTCGACTTTTCCAGTGCTGTCGGGTGTAGGGATAAATGCGGCGGGGGCAGATTCTTTTTCTGCACCGCGTGTTGTGCGGGTGGCTGCGAAATGTCTACTCGCAGCAGCAGCGGACAGGACTGCTTGAAGATGGTGTTCCTAAAAGGGAAGCGCTTAGTCAGCATTCCGCGGAATGAAGTTCCCACGGTTCGAGCCAATCAGGAGCCGCCACGGGCAGGCCTCCAACAACGACGCCAACGACGACGGGGAATGGGGTGACGGTACTCACGTTGGCATCCTCTGCGTCGACCCCTGCTGTCGATACGACTCGGGCCTTCTCCTCGTCCTCGTCGATGACGATTGGGTCTGCGTCGATGCTCTCCTTAATGATCTTGAGACGGGTCTTGTTTGTGACACGATTCCTGTTGCGGAGGGTGGAAGGTCCTGCATGTTGGTTTCTAGCCATAAGGAACTGAGAGGGGGGAGCGAGGGTCTGTGAGGGAGATGGAGACTTCGAGAGGCTGAGTTGGGCGTGGGCGACGGCGACGGCGCACGCGCGCTGAGTCGGAGGCCGGGGGCTGGGGTTGGGTGTTCTCGGCCCGAAAAACCACGCAAATATCTCCTCGATTATGTAATCAGCCATGCCCATTTTGGTCAACTGCCTCCGCCCAAGCAGGCGCTCCGACGCGAGGCGGCGAGGCAGGCTCAGAGCTGCCTGCCCTCGTCGTCGAAAACGTCGGCCACAGCGAGCAACAGTCTATGTACATGCTCATATATGTGGTACCTATGGAGAGACGCATAGGCTGGTCGTCAGCGTTGTCATGGGCGCGTGGTAGCGATGAAAATCAAGCGAACTCACGATAAAGCTCATCCTACACCGCATATACGCACCTCGCTCGTCTCTCTCGTCGAAAAAAAGTGGCACATAGCGACTTAACGAACTAACGACATCCATACCAGCATCTGATTTGTTCCCTGCACACGAAGCGTAGCACCGAAGACTGGTGGCGATACTGTGGGAGACAATGTATGTCTCAGGTGAGCACTACACTCGACAATGAAGAGAGACATGTAGAACTCACCATTGAGGTCATCTGTATCGATGACGGGAAGGACTTCCGCAGAAAATGGGACGTCTCATTTTACTGTGGGCCTGCTGCCCCGCCCCTTTGCGCAGAACCGCAAAATACGCTCACCTTACGACAATCGTTGCAATTTCTCAGCTATAAAACAGAGTGATGATGGTGTCGAGACCGTTTTCAGGTCCTGATTGTCGAGTATGGCGGCGGATAGTTCGACGACAATCGGGGGTATGAGAGGACAAGGTGATGAAGAGACTGATCGCGCACTACTGTACAGACACTAAGCGCGTGGCTCCCTCGGCAATTGCCGCCTCGGTTCAGGGAGCGACAGGCGCTTGGGGTCAGAGCCTGGTAACGTCTGCAATCCTGGCAGTCAGTCTCCTAGGTTTACAAGTACGGCGTTGTAGTCTAGTAGGGATGTTCCTGCTCGTGATGATCGCATGATATGCTGCGAGGCGAAAACAGGGCCGCCACCGAAGCTGACCCAGATCTCCTTCAAGATCGTGACACCGCGATGTTTTCAACAGACCTGGCTGGTTTGAGTTTGCTGGAAGGACGTAGACTCGCGAATCTAATCAACTTGTCATATATGGAGAACACGCATACATGAATATATGTCTCGATATGATTCCAGAGGAAATAGCCGTTGAGACGAAAGCGGTGGTGAATGCAGTAGGCCGAATCAACTATTGTGACTTGCCCTTGCGCCGCTTTTCCTTCTCGAGAGTCCGCTTCTTCTCCTCGAGATTTTGACGCTAATGTGGCGCAGTGTCAGTGAGAGGTCGATCCTCATGACAGCGAAGTTGATACGTACCTCAGCCGCGCGCTTCTTCTCGCCGTACTTCATCTTCTCGTACAGCTTCCTCTGCTTGTTGCTCATCATCATCTTGTTCATGTCCTCTTCGCCCTCCGCTGGCTCAGGGACCTCCGCCTTCTGCACTTTCTCGCGCGCCTTCTTCGCCTGTTTCTCGAAGGTGCCGAAGTCGACGCCAGCAGCCTCTGCTTCGAGCTCGGCGGCACGGAGCGCAGCTGCGTCTTCGGCAGTCGCTGCGGCGGCGAGGGCAGCCTTCTCGGGGCGGACTTCCTCTTCATCCTCTTCGTCTGGCTCGACGACATCCTCTGCTTCGCTCTCCTCATCCTCATCCATGGCCTCGGCAGTGAGACCTAACGTGGGATCGTAGGCGCCATCGCGCTCCTCGAAAGGACTGAGATGTGGCGGGAGCGTCCTGCCTTGGGCGTAGAGCCCCTCAAGCAGAATTTTTCCCGCATTGACACAATCTACAACCCACTGTGGCTGAACGTATTTTCTCCGACTCCGGCGCTCGCGCTCCTCATCGGTCTCGTCGGGCTTCTCGACGAGCGGACGGTCGATGATGACGTGGGTAATGGACTCATCAGTTTCGTCGAACGGAGAGCCACTGCCCGACGATGCTGGCCAGCCTATACGGCCGCCGAACGAGCGGACAATGAACTCGAATATCGGTCTTGAAGTTTCGCGGGACAGCCAAAATGTGTATGGCGCGAACAGTTTTGAAGTTCCAGACTGCGGGAGTGCTGCAAGCGTCTGAAGTGTGGGGAGGACGGCAGTTTCCTGGGGGTTCGATGTGGATGGATGAGGGACGAACTCTTCGTCCATGGCGTCGTCGGCAACGGTGTCAGCGTCGGGCATATCAACGTCGGCGTCTGCTGGTGCAATGTCGGAGATGGTCTTAATAGTTTGCCGTACGTCCTTTCCGGACACACGCTTGCCGTCGACCTCCACGACCTTGACTTTTTGTGGCGCGCTTGACTCGTTGTTCCGGACCATCTCCTGCAGGCTGAACGCGCCGACTCCAGCAGCACCCTCGTCCTTTTGGATGTCTAGGGGTGGTGGGTATACCAGACCAGCGTCGGTGTACAGCTTGAAGAAGACAAAGCCAAGCAGCGTCTGGTACAGCTCCAAAAACGTCAACATGACACGGACGTCGACGTCTGTGGGGATCTGAGAGGTTATACATTTAGTTTCCCGACATACTAAACACGAGTGTTGAAGCTTACGCTTTGTGTGAATTGGTATGGCACAAGCCATGTCACGGTCTGGTCGAAGACTTCGGCCTGGTAGTAGACACCTTTAATAGAAAGGAAGATCTTCCGGAGGGCTTGAGTGTGCATGACATACAGCTGCCACTCGGCAGCGAGTCGTGCACAGTTCTCGACGAGTGACGGCGCGACCTTGGCATCCGATGGCAGAGTAGCGAAGAGAAAGATCATGCATAACGCATCATCAATGTCTCTGACGGCGTCGACGAACGTTGGGTACCTGCAAAATGTTCAGCTATCATTGAAATGTAGAGATGTCAGGGCCCACGCACCGTTCCTTGATGATATGGTCCAAGGTGTACTTAGGTCTATTATCCTCAAGACTTTTTGCGCTACTCCATTCGCCTCGGCCGAGCGCACGAGATAGCTTTTTCGCAAACGCCTTGTGCTCGCGAAGTTTCCTAAGCACTGGTTCGTGTGCAAGATATGCAATGTCCTTTGCATAGTAGAACGATGTCGGTGCAGATGAGCCTTTGTTGGCACGTTTCTTGTGGCGAGGTTCACGCGGGAAGATACCTTTCTGGAGCGGGTGAGTTTAGGTCTTTAGCTAGATAGTGCACGGCGACGCACCCTTCAGGATGCATAATCTTCGGAAGTCGGCCAATGAGCACTGCAATTTCTTGGTTGCGGAAGAACGAGTGACGTAGGCTTTGGCTGCGCCAGCCTTTCCTTTCTGTTTTAACCGACCCATTGGACAGACAAGAAGGAATGAGAGATGGAGAAACGAGCGTGAGCGAAGGTTGTGCCCGATCAATTCTACAGACGCCCAAACTTTTCGATGGATGTTTGGTCCGAACAAACAAGTCGCGGCTTGCTCACTGACAGTCTCGTCTCCCCCCCTCACCAGCTAACATGAGGTGCGTGTTCACTCCAATTTCCCCACGAATTACTGACCGACGCTCACATAGTCAATACGTTCACGTCCCAAAATCTGAACTTGACGAAGCTCAACTCCGTGCCCTTGAGGAGCACGAGATTAGCCAGGGACCTCTGTCCGTCTTGCAGCAGGCAGTCAGGAATCATGCGCAAGTGCTCATTTCACTGCGAAACAACAAGAAACTACTGGCTCGTGTGAAGGCGTTCGACAGACATAGTAACATGGTGCGCCCATCTCTCATTCCCCTGCGCCCATTATGCTGATCGCGTCGTGTAGGTGCTCGAGAACGTGAAAGAGGCACGTCGTCCAATACCGATGAGAATATTCGCCGCTGACACCCGGATAGATGTGGACAGAAGTGCCGAAAGGCAAGAACAAGAAGCCGGTGAACAAGGATAGATTCATTAGCAAAATGTTCTTGCGGTGCGTACGCCGGGCGCATGCAGTGTGGCTCACTGATACTGATTTCGCGCTTTTACAGGGGCGACTCAGTTATTCTAAGTGAGTGATATGTCTATGTTTTCTCACCGCTGCTCACGGATAACCGCTAGTTCTCCGAAACACGGCATGATCCCCAGGTTGGTAGCCGGACTGCACGCTGCTACCGATCGACTATCGAAGAGCTGGTTGTCTGTACGTTGCTCTGTCGACTTGTTTGCAAAATAAACCGCACTCGTCTCTCACAGTGTTGCTTTTCATACCTCGAATATAAATATACCGCCATGTGCTTGAGGAATCCACACCTGCGTCTATTGGTGATACCGGTAGGGTCATGGCCCACCACCGCCCGATGTCGGGCAAGTTTGTGAGGGGAATTACCAAACCATGACGTGTCGACGATATTAGTTGCGATATTTCGAGCGATATTTGGCGTTGCGCTCAAGCCCGGAACTGGGAAAGGTTATTTGTGAGTGCCTTGGCGGCGGTGAAGCGACCAGGGTGCGGGCGCCTGGTGATCAAGAAGCTGATGTGAGAGCGCGAGTCGTTCGAGACTTTTCTGCTTCTGAGTCGCGACGACCTCCATCTCACCCTCCGACGATAATAGTCTTAAGGTCTCTCCATAAACACCCACCCGCAAAGTTCACATCATCCTCGTTCATCCTGGCTGCATTCCCATCTCGCCCGTGGGGGAATGGTCGGTCTATTCCACCTAGGCAACAAGGGCTCACCCTCTAGGTCGGGGAAATCTGTCGACTCGTCACGACCGCCAACGCCGCCACCACCACCATATGCGCAGAACGGGCATGATCCTCCCGTATTTGCTACAGCGACAACAACTACAACAACACAGGTCGTCACTACGACCACACAGACCACGACGACGCATTTCTTCTCACTTCCCCTTTGGCGCAAACGCGCCCAGCCTGTTGCGTCTAGTTCTATTAGCGGAGAGAGAAGAGTAGGGAGAGCTTCGGCGGACGAGTTGGGGCATGCACGCCGAGATGCAACACCCGTGGTGTACCTCAGAGACAAGGCCCTTCCACCGACGCCGCCGTCCGACGAGGTCGACTTGCAGAGTCCTACCGACAAGGATGCCCGTCAGCTACACAGTCGTTCGGCAGACGATGTGCGACCACTCCCGCGGATCATTTCCCCAGACTCGAGATCGTCGTTAGAGCCATCACCTGTACCTTCGAGCAGTGCTGGCTCGGAGAGCAGCTCCCAACCGATAGCGTCGACTGCCATGCTCGCCCGTGCAGCATTAGGACTCGGTCTTCCACCTTTGAATCTAAACGCGACTTCGTCGTCTTCTAGGTCCTCTGGAGAAGTCAACACCGTCTCTTTTATGGCCCCGCCGATGGTCCCGTCTGGGTCGGGCTCTCGCATATCACAGTCCACGATGCGACGCGCAAAGAGCTTCCAGCGGCCCTTGAACGACTCACCAGGTGCGTCTCAAGTCGATGTGCGAGAACGCAGGCGGACCAGAGGTCTGTCGTTGGGACCGCTGCAGTTTGGGTCTGAAGAGAAGCCTGAGAAGGAGAAGGAGAAGAAGGAACCAGAGCGGCGGAAGTCACTGTCGAGAAAGAGCTCTTTCTGGTCTAGGAAACGACACGACTCGCCCACACCGACGCCCAGTGTTCCTCCGCCGCCGTCAGAGCAGTTTCTGCACCGACCTTCACTGCCCTCACTGATGCCCATATCGCCGTTCCGTGTCGACGCCAACGCGCCCCAACCACCTTCGGTGAACCTTGAAGAACCCATTATACCCCTTCGCCGACGCCATTCAGAACGGACACCTTCACAATACAGCAAATCACCACCAGCATCGCCCGAACCGACAAGTCCCCAGTCTCCCCAGTCTCCCCGACGCTTGAAACGACCACAGACCGCCGGCTCTGCGAGCAGCCCGCGCGCCGTCTCATCTTTCTTTCCCGGATCACCACCTATACACGCATCCACGTCTTCACCAGGCGCGAGTCCTGATACTGCCGCGCTTCCTGCACCTGTACCACAAGTCGCGTTTTTACGGCCGAGGTCGCAGACGAACCCGCCTTTCCTGCACCGTCTGTCCATGAACCTGTTCGGCTCGTCGCCCGCACCGTCGCCAGTCAATGGTAACCTCCTGGGAGATTCATTCTCACGGTCTCCTAGGACAAGTCTTTCGTCAGGCTCGCGGCCATCACTGTCACGGCAGTCTCCCAAGGTCTCCATCGAGATACCAAGACCACGGCACGATGAAGAGTCACCGGAGATCTACTTGCAGCGGTTGGTAGAGGCTGTCAGCAAAGCAGAGGTCGCTGGCGTGCTCGCTTCGAGGTGCGCATCTCGCGTATCGGCATGGTCTCGCCGCTGACGATGTCTCAAAGTGCGGACGAGTTCCACGCGACAGCATTGAGAGTCTACATTGACAGGTTCGACTTCAACGGCGACCCGTTGGACGTCGCTCTACGCAAGTTGCTTATGGATGTCGGTCTTCCAAGAGAGACACAACAGATAGATCGTGTCATGGAAGCATTCGCGGCGCGTTACAGACATTGTCACCCAGCTCTCTTCATCTCAGAAGGTGCGACATTTCTTCATGCCTTGTTTGGGACCGTACTCAGATCTAGACTCGTATAGATCATCCATATATCCTCGCATTCAGTTTGATCATGTTGCATACAGACGCTTTCAACAAGTCTAACAAACGGAAAATGACAAAAGCAGACTACATCAAGAACACCCGGCTTCCTGGTGTACCACCGGAAGTGTTAGATGTGGGTTAAGTTCAGCATTTATGATTAGTCAACTGACCCACGTTCCTCTCACAGTGCTTTTATGACAACATCGTTTTCGCTCCTTTCATCTTCATAGAGGATCCCTTGGATGTCAATGGCCAGCGCGGCTTGATGCCGGAAGGTGCGACCACGCGAAGGCTCTCAACACTGAACGCGCCATCTCCAGGAGGATTGAACGGCACGGGATCGACTCTGCTGAGCAAGAATAACAAGATAGACCCTTACTATCTCATCACCAGGGTAATTACCATCACTGCTGAATTAAATGCACCCGAGCTGATGGAAATTCCAGAACTTGCTCGACGATCTACGCGTCGACGTTCAGTCTTATGTGTCGCCGACGAGCCCCTTCTTCTATCGAGGCACAGCCGGAGAGTGGGACGAAGATCGGCTCCTTCGTGCCTTCGCCACAGCCAACGTGATTGAGATTGCACACGAAAACAAGTATGTGTCATCCCCGTGGTTCGGCCTCAACGTCGGCGGCGGTCCGAATACCATCGTCATGACGGCGTCCCCTGTCTACCCGTCTCCCGGTCCGCACAGCGCTGCGCTTCGTGTAACGAAAGTCGGCGTCGTGTTGCGCAAGGAGGGTGTCTTGGATGGGCGCAAGACGAACCGCAAATGGAGAGAGTGGAGCATGCTGCTGACTGGCTCTCAGTTGCTCTGGTCGCGCGACCCCGCGTGGGTCAACACGGTTGAGATGCAGATGAGCCCGGCTCGCGGCGAGACGTCTCTGCATCGCGTGATGGTACCAAGACCAGACGAGCTGCTGTCACTTCAGGACGCGATTGCTGTCTTCGATCGCTCCTATGACAGGGTAAGCATCACAGTTCTCTTTTTACGTACTCTGTCTCACTTCTATTCGCACAGTTCCACAACACATTTCGGCTGGTCATGCCAGATGGGCGTCATTTCCTTCTTAAAGTCAAGGAAGAGAAGGAAATGAACGAGTGGATTGCATGCATCAATTATGCATCGGCCTTCAAGACTGCTGGTGTTCGGATGCGATCGCTCGGGATGTCTGGCAGAGACATCGAGCTGACGGGCCAAGCCGCCGCCGCGTCTCATCTCCGCGATATGCAGTCGCGTCTCACGGCCTCCCCTCCGCCTCCTGTCCGTTCGTACGGAAGCCCACCTCAGGAAAACGGTTTGACGCCGGAAAACCAATCTCCGACGCACACGCCTTCTATGACCGAGTCGTCTGGCGACGAACCTGTCACCCCGCCCATGGACAATTCTTCAAGATTGTTCAAGGCCACGTTTGATCAGGTCAAGGCCGACCTGGCTGCTGGCAAGTGGCAGACATTCGATCCTGTCGCCTTGTACTCCGCTGGCAGGCCCCGCGCTTACAGTTTGGAGTCCACGCTCCAAACACCTACCTCGCCAACGAACCGACTAGACGAGAGCGAGCTGCTGAGGGTATCGTCGCGCTCCCAGATCATCAAGTCCAAAGTCCGAGACTTGGACTCGCGTATTTCTGCACAACAAACCCAGCTAGACACCGATTTGCGGTTCGTCAGGAACGTCGCGCTCCTAACTCCCTTCCAACGCGCCACACGGGACCGTCTGCAGATCACGGTGCAGAACGTTGCCAAGCGGATCATGTCGGTCCGGTTGGAAATGGAGAAGTTGACGTGTCATCGTGATGTGCTGTCGAAGGACCTGTGCGCTGAGGAGCGGGACTGGCAGCGCACGAAGAACATGGCTTTGATGGCTGCAACCGAGAAGTTGCATCTCGAGCGCAAGCAGAGCCTGCCTCGCATGACGTTGTCGATGTATCCCAACGACGCGGATCGGACCGTGTCGTCTTCACCTATTGCCATTCCCCGGAGTGCACACTCGCCAGAACGACCAGAGTCGTCTGCCACAGAGTCGTTCCACTCTGCATTGGAATACAGCTCAGACTGGACGGGGTATTCGCCAGCGGACGAACGAGCGCATCTCTCTCCGAATCGTGCGCCGTCTCGCTCGTTTGAGTCGCCGGCTACGACGCCGCTGACGGAGAGTTCGTCGCGAACATCATTCCCAGATTCCACGAGCAGCAACCCACAACCGCTGCAGCTCAGCACCCAGAGCTCACTGGAGAGTGCAGGCTCTAGTGCGTCGGATGGTCAACCACGGCAGAGCAGTGAGGAGCGATTCTACTCCGCACCGGAGACACCTGAAGAGCAAGCGGAGGAATGGAACAAGACACGGGCAGCCAAACGAGTCTCACTGGTGAGACTACCGTCCGACCTGCGGCTGTCTTCATTCCTTGGGCGACACGCTCGCATGGGCAGCGATGTGGTTTCGTCAGAGAGCACCGTCACGCCGTCATCACCCTTACACCACTCGTTTAGTTCGCCTTCGTTTCCCTCTTCGCCTCGGACACAGCCTACCGGGAACCATAATGCAATATCAGATGAGTAACTTATTATCGCAAGGACTTTCTCACTTCGTCATTCGTTATTGCTGTCCGTCCCTTTTAATCGCCTCTAATCTCGTCGTTACCGTTCTCGCTTTCGCTCCTTCTCCCCGCATGGTTCTCTTCATAGTAGAGTAAAGTAACGAGTTTATTACGAGCTGTATAGATACTGTAGGTTGCAATGATGCAAATGTTGCGAAACGTCTGATTGGGTGTGAGAAGGCGCGGATCAGGAACGCCACAGGGCGTCGGGGCGGGAGGATGAACTGCTCTGGATCAAAGCGCAAAAGAGGCTAGCGCAGGTTAGCGCAAGGGGAGTATCCAAGCGAGGTCGTCAAACGAGGTCAGGCGTCGGGAACATCTCTTTTCGACTCGTGCCGCCTCGCCCACCCGCCCACCACGTCACGTCCTCACCCACTCGTTGTCCAGTCGCTCGCTGTCTCTCTTTCCGCTGTCTTAAAAACCCGCCCCGTCTCTCCCCTCTATTAAACACCGTGTTCAACATACTATCACCACGCTGTCATTCTGCGACACATCGCCTTCCTTCCCAACGCCTCATCTCGACAACAGCATCTCATCATTCTGTTCTGATCCTCCCCCAAATTAACCCGCCCCGTACATAAAGGCGGGCAGCGCCCCAGACCTGCGCCTCATGGCGTCTGGAACGTCTCCCGCCAACAAGAGGAATAGCCTCCAAAGGCTGTCTCACATATTCCAGCTGGCATCGCCGTCTTTTGTTCGTCTATCTCTTGACGCGACCTCCACCAGTGAGAGGAGGAAGGTCACCCGACCGAATGGTTCGCCTTTAGGCTCATCTTCCCTATCGATTCGTGAGGCAAGCGAGCGCGGGTACAATCCGCAGACAGCATCCATTTTATCAGTTGCAGACTCGAATCTTTCCTCTCCACTCAGTCCTCTCATCACGCCGACGACACCCTGGACACCCGCGGCGATCGAGTTTGGGCTCCCACCTACGTCGAACGACCTTGCGGCGAGCGAGAAGACGATGTTGATGCGCAAAATGCGGAAGCTCAGCCGTGTGTTGGGCGAGGTGCCGGTGACCCTGGCCGACGAGGAGGCGTCGCAACCTGGCACGCCTGGGCGGCGCCTCAGCGATGTCGCAGAGGAACACAGGTCGTCCACGCCATTGCCCAAGAAGCCGTCCGTGTCTGAGTCCGCGAAGAGGGCGTTCAGGCGCAGCTTCACCATGGGCTATAGCACGAGCGGTGCGCGAGTATCGCATGAGGTTCACCGCGCCCAGTCGCTGTCCGCGCTACGGCCTTCGCTGACCATACCGTCGCCTATGCGACGCAGCGTCGACGCCTCGTCGTTCTCTCCCATAACGTTCGCATGGCCCGAAGGCGAAGGCCCGGGCCATCTGCCGACCCCGTCCGCTCCTTCAGCCACACAACTCGACGCGTCCAACACCAGCGACACACAGCCTATACTGCCCAAATCCCTCAAGAGGAGAGACTCTACCGCGTCCTCGGTTCTTTTAGCGGACCAAAACACGGAGCAGATTCATCGCACCCGCGCCGCAAAGCTCTCACGCTACTTAGGCGAGAATGTTCCCCCTGATATCCTTCGGCGTGCAGCGTCGCCCCCTCCTCCATCTCTCTCTCCTTCCATCCCTATGCCCCAGCTTGTCGTCAACGACGCGTCCTCGGTGCGGACCAAGAGTCCTAGCCCACTGCCGCACCGCCCCTTGAGTCTGGACTTCCGGGCATTCAGAGGAACCCATGCCTCGGCGGCTCCAACGCCCTCAGCCCCATCGAGTCCAGTCGCGCACGGGTTCAAGGTCAGCAGCGGTCTCAGACGGACAAAGTCGCTGTGGACTAGGCGTGTCGACGGCGAGGATGCCGACGAGAACGACGACGAGGACGGTGAGGAGGACGACAACGGGTTCACCAGGGCGGACGCAGGAGAACGCGCGAGCAGCGAGAAGCAACGGGCGCTGAACGTAAAGCGTGCGCGGAAAATGGCGCAGGTGAGTGAGCGCGTCGCCATCAGGCTTCTGCTTCTCCTGCTTCCTTTCTGATTCACGGCGTCTGATTGACGATCCTACGCTTTTCCAGCTTTTTGGCGACAACCCGCCATCCGCGCTTTTCCAAATCACCAACATTGCGGTCGGCGTGAGCGGCGACGACGCGTGCTCGCTCGCCCCCAGCCTTGATGGCCACGGGCGCCACCGGGACTCGCTTGCGACGATAATCTCCATATCGACCACCAGCCTATCACACAGCCTCTCGGGGAACAGGCTGCGTGATTCGTACATCTCCGTCATCACGACCTCGTCGGATGTCTCCGCCATCGTGGTGAAGGAGCGGAAAGGCGAAGAAGAGGACGACGATGAAGACGAGGAGACGCCCACTTCAGAGGACGAGAAGTCCTTGCCGCCCATACCTAACCGTTCTGACACGGACAAGACCGTCTTCCCTTCGGCTTCCGAACCCAATCTCAAAGACAAGGCTGGGAGAACCAGCACAAGCACTACAAGCTCGTCAGCGAGCGGCCTGCGACAAAATGCTCCGCGGCTGCTTTCCCTGCCTTCTGAGGCGGTCATTCACCAGCCGCCACGCACGCCGCCAACGCCGCCGCCATTTTCGGACTACCCATCCGTCTTCGTCATCCCGCGGCCCGCCACAGCACCTCCCCCAGCTACTAGCACCGCTTCTCCCGAGTTCCAGACGCGCAGGCGCAGAGCGGCGAAGCTCTCCAAGTTCTTTGGCGTCGGCGTGAGCGAGCTCGCCGAGGTGCTCCCGCCAGACGTCCCCGCACCGACGGTCCCCGCGAAGGCGATGATCGCGCAAGAGCAGGGCTTCTCGCCCGAGCTCACACAGCGGCCAAGCCGCCGACCGTCGACCACGGTCGCGGAGGCGAAGAACCGCCGCCGCTTCCTCGGCGGCGTCAACGAGGAACACGACGTGAAGGAGGTGGACATGACCGAGGTCATCGACCAGCTGCGGCGGATGAAGCCCCGCTAACTCTCGTTCGTGCCCGTCCACTAGCCTGCCTAACATTCTATAATATCCTGATCACGCTCCGCACGTAGTTCTGCTTGTTGTTCATGCTTTCGACCTCGTATTTGCTTTCAGTGTTCACACACCACATAAGTATATTTATCGTTACATCTATGGCGGGACGCATATCGGCCTGCTCTGTCTTCCAACACCCTTATCGTATAGCGCTAGTCGCCACACCCCATCGTTAGATACTCAGCCCATGACCCCTGCATGTTGCACGATTCTATATTTTGTGCACGTACATTCGTTCGTTTGCCGTGCACGCACGTATTACTACAAGTTCTAGAATTCTACTTTCTCTCCCGAGGTGGACTTTCACGTAGCGGACGAGGACATCGTACTCATCATTACCATCACACAATATATCATCATTACACAGCGAGTGCATCACTCGATAATGTTTCCAAACCACCTTCTCGTGTCGTTCGATTGTGGACACGAGTGCAGACTAAACAGCTGATAGTACAAGATGTGCTTGTTGAGAGCTCTTCAAGGGAATTCTTGGAGTTTTGTTTGGCCTCTTCCCTGGTCTTCGGGCTCAAAGTGGCCTGCCACAGCATCAGTCTCCGCTCGCAATTATGGATGCGACAATATTTTACATTGTGACCCTGAACGACTTGAGCATTACGAGCCTCTTCATTGTTGGCGAAGCCAGTGGAGTCCCACGGGTCGAGGCGGCTACGAAGCTCGTCCTTCTTCTCCTCTCTGACCCTGGGGTTGTTGATGGCAGCCTCTGCAAAGACGCATAAGCGGTAATCTTCAACAGATGCGCACATACGTACTAGTGCCACGAACGATCTAAAACTGATATGTGAGCATGATCGAGGAAGGATGCGAGTGGTCAACGTACGTTTCCGGGATTGCCAGACATACTATAGAGCGGTATTTATTTTCGAGCTGATTTGACGGCCTGTATCTTTTGTTGGGTTCACACTGCGACGACACGGCGCGTTTTGATACCTTTAAGGGGACTGAGACTAGACTGCGACATGAGATGTGCCACTGAACCTACTCACAATAAATCTCGCGGACTATTTCCTCGAAAGGCAACAATGATACCATTTTGAGCCATGCTGACGTCACGACTGACCCACATATGGCCACAAAGGCTAGCCGCCCGGATTGAGGTCAGTCCTGAAGTCAGTCTGCGAGTCGGATATTGGATGTCGGATGGGATAAATTATGCTTGCGTTTCATAACAATACAAGGAGGGATCGCGTAGAGTTACATGGTATTCGTATTCCGAGATCTGAGGAAAGGCCCAAGAAGTGCATGGAACGTTGGAGCCGAGAGGAACGCGCGCGTAGCTCTGACTCGGAGGTCAGTCGACATCGTCTGCATGCCACGTCGCCGAGAGGCTGTCCACGAGACACGTCGACGCGAACGGCGAGGGCGCGAGGAAGACCGCGCGGTTCCCCGTGTAGAGGCGCAGCACCGGCGGGAGCGCGCCGAGATACGACGTCGTGGGCCGGTCTGCGCCCGCGAGCGAGCGCCGCGCGGTCGCGCATACGAACTCGACGCACACGGAGACGTATGGCGGTACGAAGCGCGGCGGGGGTGCTACTACCGTGAGGTTTGCGCCGAGGTCCGACTTTGCTTGTGAGATCTCGCCGTCAGACTGAGGGTGGAAGTGTGGCGTGGCGTCAGTTGGATCGCCAGACGCGCTTGTGGAGAGGTACGCCTCTTCTGGTGGCGGGAGAAGAGAGGTGCTGGATGCGGGTGTGGAGGTGGTGAAGTGATCGCTCGCGAAGAGCGCGTCGAAGCCGAGATCGCGTCCAGTATCTGTGGCATAGGCCATCTCGGCAGTAGGCGGCTGTGGTGTGCTTGCCGCTGCTGACGATAGTTCCGGGTCCGGGCTCATCGTCGAATCTGCAGGCAGCTCAATTGCGGGGATGTACTCGACGTCGGAGAGAGGCGACATGGAGCGGCTGTGTGAGAGGTCGTCATAGGGGACTTCGAGGTGGGAACGGTACCCAGTAGCAGCATCGCTGCCGTAAGGCGCACATCTCGCAGTGACTGTGGTCAAGGTGGGAGTATGCTCCGTTGATGCATCCGCTAGAGAGACCGACGGCAAGAGTGTCCCATTCGCGGTGAACAAGGTCGAGCGTATTGCAGACGATACCACGCCGTGGTCGTGGTCCATGAACACATCGTCCGAGGCCGCGGCAGACGCCTCAGAGTCCATGATCGAGTCAAATGAGACCGAAGGCAGGGACTCCGGGGTCAATATATGCGTCTTCTCGCGCGCCAAAGGGATCGAGTCCGCGTTCGGAGTGAGGCCCAGGATGTGACACAGACTGGCGCGGACCGCTGCCTGCACTGGGTTGTCCGCCAGCGCAGCTAGAGAATCTGTCACCGACGCGTTCCCGTGGTGAGCCTCCGGCTCGGCGATGGCACTTAGCGACTCGTTGGACGTGCCAGCGGGAGCATCGACGACACCCGGCACAAACGTCGCGCCCACCTCCCTCGACGAGCCGTAGCTGCTCAACCCCTCGAACGAACCCTCATACGAATGCGATCGCGAGCGCGCCATCAGCGCCGACGCGTCCTCCAACGCCGAGTCCGACGCCGCCACGCCTTCCTCCATGGCCAACCCCGACACCGACCCGTAGCTCTCGAAATCGCTGTCCAGATAGCCGCTGGGGCCGACGACGCCGCCGCCGCTGTTGAGCAGGCCGCTGACGTACGACGGGTCGTCGTACAGGTTCGACACCGCGGAGGGCAGGCGCGACATCGACATCATGCACGAGTCGACCTCGTAGATCGTCTCGAGCGGGGCGCCCGCGAGGAAGCTCATGTCGGGCGAGAACTGCACGCCGGCTGTTGCGAGGCTGTCGGGTGAGAGGTGTTCGCCCTGCGCGTCGAGAAGATTCGCTTGCGCTCCGGGGCCGAGGATAAAACTCAGTGGCCCGCCGCCGGTATATGTCCCGTCCAGAAGAGAATCGGGCGTGCCGACGTCTTGGTTCGGCGCGAAGAGCAATGGTTCACTGGCGTCCGCGTCGTCCACGTCCGCGTTCAGGACGATCTCGGGATTGGGCACGGGCGTCACTGCTCCCACATCTTGATTCATTTCTGCGCTTGTATTCACCCCGCCTTCACCTTCGTCGCCACCCTCCAAATTCAAATCTCTGCCGTCTTCGCTTGCAACTTCACTTGCATTCCCGTCCTCTTCAATTGGCTCGATACTGATATCAGCGTCGGAGGTGCCCTTCTTGCTGGGACTCGGGCCAGCCGAGTCGGTGGCGAACGAGTTGTCTGGGGTTTGTGGGAATACCGAATCCGAGGCTGTCGTCGCTGTTCCGCTGCCTACGCTGCGTGTCTCCTCCCTGTCCCTAGATTTGGGCAGCACGAACGTGCCGCCTGCAGGGCAGGGGACGGTCCTTGACTCGAGGGACGACCGCGTGCTGGACACCGACTCGTCGTCGCGCGAGACAGGCGTATCGCCGAGGCTTTGCGCCTGTTCCATCGCCCATTTGGTCAGCCTGATGCTCAAGACCTCAAGATCTCAAGACAAGTGTATTCACGCACCGACGCACGCCTATTCGCCCCCACAAGAACATCCTTCTGGCTCGTGCTGGGGGACTCCCCGAGCCCCTTCGCATCCGCGCTCCTGCGCTTCTTGAGCTTCAAGCTCCCGAACGTCGAGCTCGAGGAGCGTTTCAGCTTCTGGAGGCGCGCCTTGACCTGGTCGACAGCGCTGCCGGGCGACATGTGCATGGTAACTCAGATTGTGTGTTTGTGTTTTTACAGTGTTTTCTGAGGACTCTTCAGTTGTGTTTGGGGTGTAACGGGTGGGAGGGGAGGTGCGGCTGACGGGTGCGGGACCGACGCGGGCTGGGGTAGTGGCCTGTGGCCGTTTCCCACGCGGAAGTGAGGACGCGAGGGGTGCTTCGATGTCGGGGCGATCTGGTCAGGATTCAAACGCGAATCGTCAGTGTGGCCACAAGCTCGACGACGACGGGGCCACTCACAACGACGGCCCCGCTTGTGTAGGAGGGAGGTTCTCGTCAAGCGTAATAGAGCGTACTTACGCATGCCCGCTTGATCTTGAGCTGGGCGTGCAGACAGCGTTCTCGGTCTGCATCTGATTTAGAGCAGAGAGGCCGCAATCGGCCGCAGTGCCACTGACATGTTAGGCGCGCAGCGTGTTCGGTCAGGGCGATGCACCGCGACACAAGGGTGCGTAGGAAGGCCCTGTAGGTGTGTTATTTTGGAAGGGAGCGTGCATGCGAGCCACACGCACCTGATACTGCCGCGGAGACTCGAGTACGGACACAAGAAGGGAGCGCTGTGTGCGGGACTTCGGTGAGCCCGCAGTGGGTGAGCGTTGATGAACATGTATGGGAGAGAACATCATGCATGGTAGCTGCATGTCTGTCTATCGGGGAAGGGAAGATGCCGCAGTCCGACCAAGCATGCTGTGCAGGCGTCACATGTCGCCTTGACTCGATAGCAAGACCGTTCGTGCACACAGACCGCGGCTCGTGGTCAGGAGAGTATGTTCGATGTCGAGCTCGTCGTCGTGGTCGAAGAGAGTCGCCGACAAAGCGCGCGAGCCTCGAGGTCGCCACCATCAGAGGACGCTGCTAAGGTTAGGGTCCTTAACTCATCTACACTCGCGTGGCGGCGTGTAATCCGCCCCTCGAGCTGGTGCCGCAGCGGCCACACGAGGGCAAACGACACAGTTGACATGAGCATGCACAAGGTTCTGTGTTCCACACGTTTTGGACGGCGTAGCGAGTCGTCCATCTGCTGCAGACAAAAAAAGCTACTTCCCATCAATTTCAGCCCAATTTGGAAACAGGCCGCTGGAAAACCCATGAAAGTCCCTGGAGCCTTCAAGTCGCGGATTTTCGACATTTCTGAGCGAGTGCAGGATGAAAACATACGATGTGGTTGTCCGGATTGACCCAAAGATGGCCGCCACGGGCTGTCGTCACCAGAACATTGCGTTGACTGTCACCACCACGGGCGCTAACTCTGCGTGCCTCGAGGATCAGAGGACGCTGTTGAGGTTAGGGTCCTTAACTTATCTACACTCGCGGGGCGGCATGTAATCCGCCTCTCGAGCAGGTGCCGCAACGTCCAAACAAAAATAAACGACACAATCGCCATGAGTATACACAAGGTTCTGTGTTACACGTATCGTGGACGGCGTAGCTGGCCATCTTCATGCTGCAGGCAAAAAAATCTACTTTCCATCAATTGTGACCCAAACTGGGAATAGACTGATGGAAAACCTATGAAAGTCCCTACAGCCTGTAAGTCGCGAATGTCCAGTATTTTTGAGAGAGTACAGGATGTAAACATGCAAAGTGGTCGTCTGTATGGACCAAAAAATGGCCGCCACCGGCTGGCGTCGTCAGGACACTGTGTTAACCACTTTCACGACGGGCGCTAACGCCGCGTATGTGGTGATGGCGTGTGAGTAAAAGTCACTCCGACACGTCGTGGATACTGGATATGTTTGACGGTCCATGACGCAGAGAAAGAAAATGCGGGACTGGTCACGGATGGAGGATTTCCCGCACTCCCCCATGCATCATGTTGAGGTGATGGCCACAGCTCCGTGAGGAGGGGGTGTTTGTCCTGAGCGGAAAATCTAATGGGAGTATCAGCCTGTGTTTTATCGGGTGAGACGTATTACATACCACCTCAGATCCCTTACAGCACCGCATTCAGTATACCAAAGTGGAGTATCGTACCGTTCGTCGACTGGCGCGATCACAGTCACAATACCTGTTCTTCTTTTTTGTTGCCATTTTCGAAGACTACAATGGTGGCGCCGTCAAGGAGACCCATATACAAGCCAGAGTCTAAGCAGCAGACATGAGATGTGGGGGAGGTAGGCATTGACGCTGGTTTTGGGATGGAAGTGTGAATGAACACATCCGCACAGCAGAGTAGAACAGCTGTGTATCTGCACTCAGCGCGAAGTGACGGGTTTCCGTATCTATTAGTCCGGTAGCAAGAGAAATTATCATCTCACTCATCGTATTCGCGCTTGAAGCAATATTGTGATCCAAGACGCCGTAAGTTGACGCGAGGTGTAAAGAGAGTGGTTTGCCCTCTGCGGTGCAAAGAGGTGGCGGACATAACAGTATTGTTGTGCTTTCACGCACGCCCGCACCTGTTACAGGAGTTCTGAAGTTCAAAGCGTCATCAGTCATAAGACTTCTCGAGTGACATTGATAAGATCTTGCGACGACTGGTTCCAGCGGTGGATTGGAGGTGGCGCACTGCCGTCCAGCGAGAGAAAGCTGATAATTGATAAAGGTGCAACGACAAGCAGCATAGCAGAGGAGAACACGAGAAGAGAGACCCATTTTGTTACTTGCGTAGGAGGATGTACACCGGGTCTCCTAGTACGATACCGGTCATGTGTCGGAAAGACCCCGTCAATGACATGAGTAGGCCTCCAAACGATGCATACGCGGTACTAAAAGTAACAATTCAGTGGGAAGATCGACGGCTCGGCCAAAGCAAGCGTACGCACACGATCTCTGCAGTTCCGCCGTCGAATCGGTACACCTTCAAGACCATCAGCACTCTTAGACCCGTTCAAGGGTCTAGTTACGCGCACCTTGCCGTACATGACATAGTCATAATCGTCCTCCAGCCCGTGCCTGCCCTTGCCATCTGGCCTCCAGACATCCGAGTCCTTCTCCTCCTCCCCGGCTTCGTTCGTTGTTGGCGGCCCCCGCGCGAGCGACGACGCCAGAGCCAGCGCGAATTGCTGGTCTTTTGCGAGGGAGAAGAGCTCGATGTTGTAGTCGAGCGTGAGGTCCATGTCGAAGTTTTTCGAGTGTGCGTACAGTCGTGACACTGACAGTGCAATGGACGAGTCCAAGTGAGCGAAGTGGAGGGACAGAGGTGAATGGAGCAAAGCGCACCTCGGTCGAATTTCTTCCCCTCCTTGTCGATGTCATTGATGGTAAAGAGATCGTCGAACACGATGTTCGACGCGGTTGTGGTCATGGTTGCGGTGCAGACGTCCTGGCCTGCAGCAAGTCGAGGAAAGAAATACACAAAGCGCCCGTGAGCGAGGCGCGCGTCGGTGACGGCGCTCGGCAAGTCCCGACAACGTTCGGGCTTCAGAGGTTCAGGACCTCGGGTCGCGCAAGTTAGCGTTGGACTCCGACTCGAGTGGATTCGCTTTGTTTCCTGGAAGGGGAACGACGTTGGTCGGCTGCAGCGACGTTGGGGAAGACGTGCCTTGTGGCGTGGAATCGACGGATTTTCGTCTTTCGACGAGCAATATTCCAGGGGCGCATTCCCGCTGCCCTCGCAGGGCTTGCCACACACGGCTACGAGGGTGCAGCGAATGTGCGGCCTGGTGCGTTTTCGCCTCGAGTCTCGACGCTTTCGAGTTGCTGCGCGCCGCTTCCCTGTCCGCCCTCAGCTTAGTCGGAAGCGCGTCCTTGTTCTCCTTCCACGTCCGCGCAATTCCCATGCAGTGCTCGCCTTCTCGCCACTTCGCAGACCCTGGCCATCCTTCTGCGACCGTGCCGCCGCGTCTGCGCCGCCGTTCGCCGCCTTCGCTCGGTGTTACGTACGCATGCATTCCCTCTGAAACACCACCGGGTTACCAAATAGCTCTCCTCAAACCGCTCGGTCCACGCCAATCCGCCACACCGCATTCAATGTCGCGCAGGACATAAGGAGGATGTGCACATGTGTTTTTGTGCGGTAGCGAGACCCACAGTCATTGCGCCTGGTTCGCCGAGCAGCGCAGAGGTGGAGGGTTTCAGCCTCCTAATCTATGTGTATCACCTTCATCGCGGTACCCTCGTCGCGGGCTTCTATTGAAACGGATGCCGATGGAGCTCGCGAAGGTTTGGTGCCTTTCCGCCGCCCGATACTATATAGTCCCGAGTCGGGCATCCTGAAATCCTGGACACTTGAATCTGTGTCGCCACCCTCACGCTGCACTCAATATTGACTCCATGGCTCGCATTGACATTGTTGATAGCTTAAATGACGGACATTTGTCCAATGTTGGCAAGTCCCAGCTTGCCGTCTTTGGCACCAGTTTGGTACGTTTCATTCATGGTCGGCCGGTGTTATCTGGAGCTTACCAATTCTATTCGACAGCTTGCGTACCTCATTTTCAAGCACTTTGAGCCAAAGGAGCCGTCGGTCCATGTCGCCCTCGTATTCGGCGTGCCAGCACTGCTGAGCATCGCCCTCTACCAACTCACCTCATCGTTTTTGTATGCTGTACTCGCGTCACATGGCGCGTACTGGGCATTGTTGCTTCTGTTTCCCCTCCTCTATCGGCTCTCTCCCTTCCACCCACTGGCGGACTATCCTGGTCCTATCGGTGCCAAGATATCAAAAATTTACGGGGCAGCGCTCATGGCGCAGGGCAGGATATATCTGTACTACCGCGATCTTCACAACCAGTATGGAGATATTGTTCGTGTTGGTACGTGTCTTTAGATATCGCGCGATTTCGCGCTCGCCTAACGTTTGCGGCGGCAGGACCCAACGAGCTATCTATTCGACATGCGGACGCCATCTATCCCGTCCTTGGAGCCAAAGGTCTGCCGAAGGGACCATGTACGTTTCTGCAGCCCTGTACCAGGCGGACGTCGTCCTGATGGCGCGCACATAGTTTACAGCGGGCGTGTCCAGGCGACCGGAACAACCTCACTCCTGAACATCGCCGACCCCGCTGAACACGCCGCCCGGCGGCGTACATGGAACCGAGCCATGAACAGCACCGCTCTGAAAGACTACGACGGCATCGTCAAAAGGAAAGTCACGGAGTTGATGGACGCCCTCGCTCAGAGAACCTCGCAGCCGATCAACATCTCAGAGTGGATGAGCTTCTTTGGGTATGCCGCCGAGATCCTCTTCCCATGTACTGCTGTTGATTTTATTTGTGCAGGTTCGACTTTATGAGCGAGATGGCCTTCGGGACTGATTTTGGTATGATAAAGACTGGGCGTGACGAGACAGGCGTATGGCATCTCATCGAGAAGGGAACACTGTGCGCCCCTTACACCCGATTATCCGAATATCGGGGCTGACTATCGCACCATGCAGCGCCTTCCAGATCATCAGCTTTCTGCCATGGCTGGGCCGGTGGGCCTTGAAGCTCCCGCAGAGCGCGAACCCCATCCACATCCTGCGCAAGATGGCGAACGACAACGTCATGCGTCGGATCAAGTCCGGGTCGCACACGCGCGACTTGTTCCACTACCTGGTGCGGCCCTCCTCTCTATTTTGTTTTTTTCATCTGTGTGGCAGCAGCGCGTTAATGTGGCGTGGCGTCCAGATCGACGAAGACGGCTTGGAGCCGTCGAAGCCGCCTGTGCCTGTCGTCATGTCTGATGGGGTGTTGGCCGTGATCGCCGGATCAGACACGACGTCGACCGCGCTCAGCAACCTGCTGTACTTCTTGCTCCGGAACCCTGCCGCGTACCGCCGGTTGCGGGAGGAGATCGACGCCGTGTTCGCGCCCGGGGACGATCCGCTGGACTTTGCGAAGCATGTGGACATGCCGTACCTGAACGCCTGCATGTGAGTGCGTTTCGCTTGGGAGGTGGCGGCAAGCGCTGATTTTTGTCGGTGCAGCTCCGAGACCCTGCGTCTTCTTCCTCCAGTTCTAAGCGGCGTGCAGCGCGGTACGACCGATAAAGAGACGAGCCTCTTCGGCCCTTTGTAAGTTAATCCACTAGCATTCCGCACGATTCTAAATGATCTCTTCTGTCAGCGTAATCCCGCCTCACACCGCCGTCTCCGTGTCCACATACGCCCTACACCGCGACCCGCGCAACTTCTTCCCGCTTCCAGGGACTTTCTGGCCGGAGCGCTGGCTAATGCAGGACACCTACATCGCGCCTACGGAACAGACGATCCCGGCGTCCGCGCTCGTGCACAACCGCAACGCGTTCATCCCGTTCTCGTTCGGCCCCGCGAACTGCGTCGGCAAGAACCTCGCGATGATGGAGCTGCGCGGTGTCACCTGTGCGTTCATGCACCGGTTCGACTTGACGCAGGCCAAAGGTTTCGATTTGGATACGTGGGAGCCGAGTTTATTGGACTATGGTGTAACGACTAGGGGACAGTTGTGGGTGCAGCTGAAGCTGCGGTATTGAACGGCTGTAACGCCCGTGTATCGGTCTATCTTCTAGTCTGTACGTACTGCCAATGACCCGCTATCCAAATGCAACCCGAACTACACTACCAGCCCCCAGCTCCACGAACGCTGATGTCGAGACACTTGCGCAGGTGATCTCTTTCCTCACCCACTTTCCACTCGTCCGCTTTCACACCGTCATGCTTGTCGAAGAAGGGCGCCACACAGACTTTGCCTAACGAAAGAAATAGGTCCTCGAGTATCCAAGTCAACCGGGGCCCTGTCAACTCGATGGCCGGTTCAGAGTTCACTTCCAGTAAGCTGACTTGGAACCGGCGTCCCTTCGGCTGGGCCTCGTCCGCGGCGTGTGTGACCATGAAATCGATGCCGTATAGTTCAAAACCGTTCGGCGCGGGCTGGCGAGTACAAGACAGAGATCAAGTTTTATTTGTAGTTCCACAACCAGGAGGCGACATACTTGAAAGTGGACGCTCATATCCAGTGCAGCGCGGAAAGTCTCCCCCAGCACGTCCACCATCTGGGCCTTGATGTCCTCTAGGTCTTTGGCCGTGAGGGTCTCGCCGTCGTCGTGTAGTCCTGTTCCGCTGAGTATGTTGCATCCAATGAGTTCATCAAACAGCCTCACGCCCGCCTCTCCCCTCTCAACCTGGAGCGAGGTATTTGTCAGATGTGCGGACAAGTCCATGTGTCCGGTGCCGTCCTGGTCCTGGTGTGGCGGGGTCCATGGCACGGAGGAAAATAGAGACAGAATTCGTGTGTATAGGAAGACGCTAAGTGCGCCAGATGCGACGCAATATGCGCGAAGGTGGAACTGCCAGAAGACCGTCAGCAAAAAACATTCTGATGTTCATCGCGTAGAAGCTAACTTTGTGACCGTGTAAAGCTTCGCGGGGATTTCGTGGAGCTTCTTTTGTCGCGTCAAGCGGCACTTCTGTAGGGTCCAGAAGAAGCGGCCTAGCCAGGTATTCCTTCATTAAATTGTCAACCACATGTGAGTTTCGACGGACCGACTGGGTACATGCCTGGATGACGAAGTGTCTAAGTTGAGAAATGGCTATTCCAGTGCCGTTAGTAACGTCCTCTTCGTTTCCATCTCCATCAGACTCGCTGTCCTCGAACTCGAGAAAGATCTGCTCGAGTTCTTCCTTCGTGTGAAAAAGGCGGATGCCCATTCCGCGGTCAGCCATTCCAGGTTTCAGTAGGAACCACCTGTCAGTCTCTTCGAGCTCTTTTCCTAGGTCCCACAGTTCGTCGGACCACATGTCATCGAGTTCATCGGCAAAGCTCAGCTCGAGTTCCCATGTGCGCGGGATAGCGCGTTTGAGGGAAGACTTGGGATGCTTAACAAGATAGTTATGCGTGCATCGCGACAGGTAGTGTTTGCGTATCAATGCTTTACGTATTGTATACGAAGAAGATAGAACACTTGAGCTATGTCCTAGAGTAATATCATGGTCGATTGCATCGTAAGTCGACCATTGGAGGAAATTGCCCTTGTGTGCTCCGAGTGGAAGAGCGTCGATAATTTTTGGAGGGGGGGCTAGATGCGAGAGTGAGTTTAGAACCAGTCTGTTTGTTAGTGGCGCGGATGGCCAGGACACAAACGCGGTGAAAGCTGGTCCCTGCGACATGTTTTGGGGGGTGAGATGGGTGAGGTCGTTGAGAGGCCCGCCAGGCAAACGAACTTGGAAAAGTCGCGAGGATCATTTTGATCGCGCCAGATCTGTGATGGGATCTCACTGGAAGCGCTGGAGGAAGCGGCCGGGCGTCCGCGTCCACAGCTGGCCACCATTTCTGCCCCGACGCCCGCTCTCCTCATCCTTCACATCCACCTCACAATACCCCTGTATATTACTCTCAGACGGCGGTGAAGGATGGGGAACGCGTACATATTCAGCTTGCAGCCGACCTTCACTCAGGGCCTCATTCTCGGACAGTTCTCAATTCTGTGTCTCCTCTTCATCCTCCTGAAATATCTCTTCTTCGACGCCGCTTCGGACCAGCCGTACAAGTCTGTGTCGTATCAACCGCGCATACTGAGAGAAGAGGAGGAGAATGCTGGTCTCAAAGAAGGTCTTGCGACCAAGACCGAAGCGGCGAACGGTACAGCCGTCGATACCGGAGTGGAGAGTGCGGACTGGCTGAACATCTTGCTGCATCAAGTGAGCGGCATGCGCTATTGATTTGACTTCTGAGCTTGAATTGGCGTGCCTCGTGAAGGTTCTCGATGCCTATAGGACCAAGCTACGCGACGACTTGCCCGGGGCTGAGGGAGACGAGATCGCGCGCAAGCGAGTAGAGAGTTTCGCAAACAAGATGCGACCCGCCGCATTCCTGGTGAGTAACTACACTCGCGTAGCCTGTATCTAGGACTTATCTTTCTTCAGGATCCAATCAAGGTGCATTCAGTTGACCTTGGTGTCTCCGCACCGCGTTTGTCGCGTGCTCGCCCTCGGCCGTTGAACACACCTCACGTTGATCCTGTAAGTTTGCTTGGTTCATCGCCGCATCTTGTGCCTGACATCTTCTAGCAGTTGGAGGTGGACATGCATTACACTGATACCCTTTCGATTTCGTTCTCAACTTCTGTACTATTTAACTATCCTTTCCCGTGCTTCGCGCGGCTGCCAATATCCTTGACGATCTCGTTATCGTTATTCTCCTCGACTGTGAGCGTCCACGCTACACTCAATGCCACTCTTCTTGACCGAGCGTGCATAGATTCTACTCACGCCGCCACAACCACACTCTCCGCACCCGACAGTTACGGTTTCTCTACCGTCGCCGCAGAGCGACTTTGTACTAGACTTGAAGACGACCTCGCTAATGGGCAGTCGCGCTAAGCTGGCGGACGTGCCGAAACTTCACGAACTCATCACGCATCAGGTCGGTTCGCTAAAGTTATCACATGACGGCCCAGCTGATGCTCTACCTCGCGTAGATTCGACGGGCCATTATGGAAAAGGGAACCTGGAAGGTTGTATTACCTGGACTCACACGTGTACAGGAAGTTAGAGATGACGTGCAGAAACAAATGGATGATTTGTAGACTCGGCCACCTACATCTGGTTGCTCCAGCGCGCCATGCTCAGCTTTGATCTTCACTGATGATTTTGAACCGTGTCAGCCGCATCTGCTTTCAATCTGCAAATATCCCTTCTATCAGTCGCGATCGGTACGTCGAGGTCGCCCATTGCAATGCTGACTGCGTCTTTGTCCCGCGGAACGGTCAGCCCGGGGCTGAACCCGGTGGTCCGCTCTGCTCATAAATCCAGCGCTGAAGCTGCTGGTGTTTTCCATAATCTATCTTTCTTCCTGCTTTTCACCTCCAGAGCTGGTCTCTCTGCCAGTCGCTCTCAGTCGGCTTTCGTGCTTTGTCTTGCTTTGTTGTATTCATTGGTCTAATATTCTCGATGCGGTTTCTTGCTGCTCACGTCGTGCTGGCATGCCTGGTCGCTCGCTCTATCGGTACGTGGACTTGCACGGTTCTTTCATCCCTGCTTGACTAGCGTGCATTATAGCCGACCCAATCGACTGGGTGAACATCGACTACATCAAGGCCGCGGCGGGGAAGGGTGGCGACACATCAGCTTCGCAGAACACCATCGTGTCGAAGGCCGACAGTACTGCACAGAAGGGTCCATGGAGTAAGTGCTTCATTCGCTAGAAATTATCCTCTGCTGAGTATCATCAGTCATCGAGAACAAAAATATCAAGCCGCCAAGCGGTGACGCTCGTGATTATTTGAGCTGGGCTCCCTAGTATGTGACACTATCTAAAGTTTCTATCAAAGTCATTCACTCATATGCTCACTCTTAGCCACTGGCCTGACTGCAACTGGTGCAGCGGCGGTAGCAAACATTTTGCCAGTCCCAATGGCACTGCCAGCGACCCAGGAGACGATCCGGACTGGGCTGACGATCCTGACGACTCGACTGATCCTGACCACCATCCTCTCGAGAACGGTGGCGTCGACGACCCGGAGAACGACATGTCGGCGCCAGCGGCGGATAGTACTGACGACTCTGGGACCGACATGACATCGACCACGGAGGACGTGTCGGACGACAACGTCTCTACTACAGTGAACGAAGATGACGGCCCTCCTGCTGACACAGATGCACTCGGGACTGACTCCACGGATGGCACGGATGAGGGCGCACCGGATGGACTCACTGCACGCTCTCCTCCAGGTACTCAACACGGTGGTTTCTCGCAATACTTCAAGAAGTCCGTGATCAGTAGACATCATCGGATGAAGCGCATGCGAATGGACCGACGCGATACCGGCCGCTTGCCAATGCCCGACTACGGGACGCCCGTTCTTCTAAGCCGTCAGTATGACCCTGAAGCCGAGCAGTCCGCCGATGCCGCGGTTGATGCGCTACCAGTCGACGGTATCCCCGCCCCTGCGGGCGACATCCCTGCTGTAGGCGACATTCCCATCCCTGTTACAGGCGCCTTCCCTGCTCCCACTCCCCCGCCAATTCCTTCAATTCCTGGTCTACCTCAGCCACCGGCAGTCAACCCGCTCCAGCCTAGTACTACCACAAACAGAGTCGTTGGCACAGGAACTCCCCAACAAGCTCCGGCCAAGACGGGAGGTGCAAAGGCAGCATGCACGCCTTCACCGACGAAGAGTCTCGCCCCCAGTGCTAGTAAGTCCAGTCGTCTCTAAAACAACCTGCATAACTGACAGAATCGCTGTAGCCTGGACCACGTGCCCGTATGTTGTACGCGATGGCAAGGTCAACCCGGACACAGATACGCTCGTTGGCCCCGACGGGGTGCAGAACATGTCGCAGTCAGTGATCTACAACGCCATAGCGTACACCCTCTCGAAGACAGCCAAGTACTCGCAGAATGTCGCCAAGTTTATCGACGCCTTCTTCCTCTCGGCGACCACCGGCATGCATCCAAACGTCAACTTCGGGCAGCTCGTCCGCGGGCCGGGGAAGGACCACCAGGTCGGCACGTTCACGGGCATTTTGGACCTTCGAGGCCTCACCAAGGTGGTCAACGGCTTGCAGCTTATGCGGAGCACGAAGAGCCCGGACTGGACCGCTGCAAGAGAACAAGCCATGACGACCTGGATGAAGACCTATGTGGCGTGGCTGCAGGGTAGCGATATCGGAAAATCTACCGCTTCGAAAGCCAAGTGGGTATTCTGGTTATCCGCATGTCGGCTAATCGCATGCTAATAGGTTTGTTTCACAGCAATCATCTGACGTTCTACATTAGCCAGCTGACGGCGGTCAAAATCTATCTTGGTGACACGAAGGGAGCTCAAGCGGCCGTTCAAGGGTACTTCACCAAACAGTTCCTTGACCAGATCGCGCAATCTGGCGAGCAGCCTTTCGAGTCGGTGCGAACTCGTCCGTTCCATTATCGCTGCTTTAACCTCGAGGCCATGATCGTGAGTACCGACCTCGCATCATTTTGCATCGCGCTGACTTCCTTCAGGCGAACGCGAAGATGGGGGACCAGCTCGGCCTCAACCTCTGGACTGCAAAATCGAAGTACGGTGCTACTATACAGACAGCGCTCGACTACACGATGAACGTCAATCCGGGTAGCGAAGACATCTCCGACATCTTCCCTCATGTCGCAGCCGTGGCCGCCGCCTATGGGGACCCGAAGGGCAAGTACGCGGCGTTCTTGCAGAAGCACATCAGCAGCTACAAGAGTCAGACGTTCTGGTTCTACGACCAGACCGCGGCTCTGCCTCGTTCGCCAGCAGCTGGAAAGAGCAAACGCGATGACATCGACGGACAACCCGACGTTCAAATGGGATCGACTGTCGACACTCCAGCTGGAGATTCCACGAGTCCTGGTGCAACTTCGCCCAACATACAGTTCGAGTGTCCTGCTGTTTTCGACAACGCGCTGAAAACGGAACTCGAAGACGGACTGTTTGTTGGGTGCGACGACTTGCGTCCATTCTACGAGATACCCTTACCTGTAGGCGCAGGAACGGATTCGTAGATAGACTCCGAAGGCAATGCTAGTTTTCTTTCCAGGCACCAGGCGAGCGTGAGATTGGCCTAAGCCGTTTGTGTCATGGCAATAAATTCTGAGACGGGGTGAATGACCGCATTTTGTCCGACATGGCCAAGCGGCAATGTTCTGTAGAATGTAGTACGGCTACGCGATAGTTCTGAGACATCGCGATGGGAGAATGGCGTATCATGATAATCTTCTGCGAGCTTGGTGGATGGACAAGTCGAGTGTTGGATGATGGTGGAAGGAGAGGGTGGGGACAAGCCTGTGCCGCCCGCCGTGGCTGCGTGTGGGCCGTCTCGCCTTGTGCCAGGCGCCTTGTCGTCACACTCTCAACTCCCTCCTGCTCTTGTTCCCGACCTCGACCCCTCATCTTCATCTCATCCCCCGTCGACGCCACCACGCTATAGAAAGAAATGGCCGACCCTTCTGGCTCTGCTGCCGACAAGTCTGTCCAGGTAAAACTCGTGCTGCTAGGTGGGTTTTACTTCCGATACTGCGCTATCTAACTACCCCGGATCGTTCTGTGCGCATCGTGCGCTGTTCGTCGGCATCCTAGGCGAATTATCCGTCTGTCGGCGCTCCGTTTCATCCCAGAGACTCACCTGCATCCTTTAGGCGAAGCTGCTGTCGGAAAGTCCTCGATAGTTCTGCGATTCGTGAGTGTCTGCGCTTCTCACAGAATATCACGCTCCTGATGCACTTTCATCCTGCCCAAAGGTCTCCAATGAATTCCAGGCGAACAAGGAGCCCACGATCGGTGCCGCCTTCCTGACCCAGAAGTGCAGGCTGGAGGATCGCGTTCTGCGGTATGAAATCTGGGACACTGCGGGGCAAGAACGTTTCCACTCCCTTGCGGTGCGTCATTCTTCCGAGGGTGCACTGATTCTCTAAACTAATATTATTGCACAGCCAATGTACTACCGCAACGCGCAAGCCGCCGTAGTCGTATACGATGTCACCAAGGGCTCCAGCCTCGAGAAAGCCAAGACGTGGGTGAAGGAGCTGCAGCGGCAGGCGAACCCGAACATTGTCATCGCCCTTGTCGGCAACAAGCTCGATCTCGTTCAGCCATCGCCCTCCTCCACGCCCTCCCCCGCCGCGTCTCCTGAGCCTGAGGACGAGGCAGACGATGCCACTGCCACCCCCGGTGAAGCGACCGCTGGCGGCGAGCCCGAAAGCTTGCGACAAGTACCACGGGAAGAGGCGGAGGCCTACGCGCAGGAAGCCGGGCTACTGTTCTTCGAGACGAGTGCGAAGACCGGCGAGGGCATCGTCGAGATCTTCACCGAAATTGGTCAGTTTCTTCGTGTTACCCCGCGTACGCCGTGCCACTTGGAGACTGACCGTCTCTTGCCTGCACAGCCAAGAAGATCCCCATCGAGCAAATTTTGGCCTCTACCCGTGGCGGCGCGAACCGCAACGCCGCTGCCGGCGGACGCGCAGGCGGCAGTCAAGCAGAGGGCGGTGTGAACCTGACAGAGAACGCTCCAAAGGGCAAGGACGCATGTAACTGCTGAGTCGCTCTCACACACCTCTTTCGTACGCGGGCTGTGGCCTCGACAGTACACCTGTACACCGTATTCGTCGCCTCGCGATCGCCATGTCCACTATGATTTACTTATATGGTCTCCTCTTCCTTCTCCCTTAGTTTTCAGTACATGTATTTGCTTCTATATTCCCGAATCATTACAGGAAGGACTCGTAGTGCGCTTAGGGTGATGCTACAATCGTCCTGGTATCAATGTCTGTGGATGCACATGCGGTCTACGCTAGTGAGTTCCGGGCACAAGGTCGACGTATGGGGGCGGGCGGACCACCTGGTCGTGATCGTGGTCTGATACATGATCAGGCACACCGAGACCGTATGGTGGGGGCGCATGTCCCTCAGATTCGCCTACGCCAGCCGGCCTATCCGGCTGCTGGATCGCAGGCGGAGGATGTACTTGAGGGGATGCTGAGATGCCCGAAGCGCCGGGTACTCGGAAGTCTGAGTCTATTGACGGTGGGGGGTCAGACGGGTCGTCCATGGCTGGAGGAGGTGGCGGCGGCGGGTTGTCGTGGTCGTGGACCGAATCCTGGTGATGCTCAAAAGCCAGCTCAAGCGCACTGAGGGCACTGTCCTGATCCAAGGTGGCGAAACTCGTCACGTCCGGGTCGTGAGTGGCCATTTCCATGGTCGGTGGAGGCGTAGATGAGCGGTCGGTTTCCAGGAAGCCATCGAACTGCTCTGAGGGCGGGAAGCCGAAGAGCTCGCCCTCGCCTTCAAATTCGAGCTCCAAAGGAGGGGGCGCGCCGGCTATGTCTTCTTCTGCTGGGACGTAGATCTCAGTCTCGGACTCGAGGAACGTCGGCAGCCGAGACGTGGACGCTTGCGTAGACGCTTCGGGGAAGAATGGCGGGGGAGCCTCGCGCTCTTCAAAGGGTGGCGGCGCGCCGTTAGGATAACTCGGCCCCGCCTCGCTTTCGCTGTAATGCGGCACGTCCGCGTCGTCCTGGCGGACGGTGCGCGTCGGCGGGCGGTCGTGTTTCTTGTGGTACGCGATGTCCATCGCCTCCTCGACCTCGGGCAGCGGCGCCGTCGGCGGGGTCATCATAATGGGGATCGACACGCTCACGACGCGCTCGGTGTGGCTGCGCATGTGCATGAACGTGAAGTGCACGCACACGGCGAACGACACGCCGTGCAGCACCGTCTCCTGCGAGATCGACGCGCACGCCGTGCTATTCTCGGGATGCCCCAGCTCGCCGGGCGCGCGGTCGAGCGGGACGTCCGAGACCATCGGCGAGTCCTCGTGCGGCGGGTGCAGCACGAGCCGGATCTGCAGCGGGCGCGTGGGGTGCAGGCGGCAGGAGGCGCCGGACAAAGCGACGACTTCTCCGCCGCCGGGCACGCCCACGATGGAGCGCAGGTCGAGCGAATGAGAGGAGGAGAGGGCGCCAGCTTTTTGTGACACGGCTGTGGACGCAGACGCCCCGCTCGTCGCTTCCTCGAGTTCGGCGAGAAGGCCACTGGAAGACTCGGCCTCTGCTTCGGGCTGCTGCTTGAGCCGCACGCTGCGGACGAGCTCCGCGCGGACGTTCCGCAGGCGGATGCCCTGCTCGAGCACGAGCTCGCGGCGCGGCGTCGGCACGGTGACGTACAGCGGGATCGCCTCGCCCGCGGCGAACGTCGTGCGCGGGATCTGCACCTGCACGGGCGTGGGGTCGGCGATGGACTTCGTCTCGGGCGCGATGTGCAGGACGCGCGGGTGCGACGTGTAGCGGCGCGTGTGCACGACGATCGACGTCGACACCTTGGACATAGTGGCGTCTACGGGGTGCAGGGTGGCTGTGAGTGTGTGCTGCACGGCCGAGCGGGGCGTGTGGAGACACTGCGGCGTGTCTGGAGGCAGCGGTATCGAGAACGGATATACTGAGGGCGATGGGCCCTCGACTTCTTGCGAGGAGAGGGCGGAGAACAGCACGGTCTCTTCAGAGGCAAGCTCGACTTCCGCGTCCGGCGCAGTCTCAAGCGTGCGCAGCGACATTGTCCTACGGCTCGTCGTCAGCAAACCACGACATCCACGGTTCAAAGCACGTACACGCGGCCCCATCTATCAGAGTTCGAGCCCTTGACCTGCAGCTCGCCCTCAATCGCAGCGTGCTCGCCATCCGCCCCAAGGTAGCCCTTTTGGAAGCCTATCTGCGCGCTGGCGGTGGGCAAGATGAGGATCTGCGGCTGCAACGGCGACGTCGAGCGGTCGCCCGCGACGAGCTCGTCTTCCTGCGAGTACGTCGGTGGTGGTTCTGAGGTGTTCATGGTGGTGTGTGAGGCGAGCGAGGCTGCGCGCACCGTGAACTTTCTAAGCTGCGTTGGCGCCCTCGCACCGCCAAGCGCGATCGGATATGATTTAGTTTTGCTCGGCTAGTTGCGGCAATTATTTCCATGAATTTCTTTGGATTTATTGACTAGCTCGATGGTACAGGGTAATGTGCTCCTAATAACGACACAACACTACGCAACGATAACTGCACAGCGTCGCTGTGAGAAGGAGGTGCTGCATCTAGGCAGAGATTTGACCTGAACGACCTATGCAATCAACAGTTCGACAGGGTGCTCTCCGCCGGCATGAGGGATGTCCATAGAATGGCAAGGGTATGCATTGGTCTAGATACGTATGCTAACATCGAGTATCAGAGATTCACAGACAAGATACGCGACTACTCGCCTACTAAGCGCGCTGAACGATGAAGGGATGTATACTCCGGTGACGCATCTGCGTATCAAATCCCCTCGAGTCGAGTGCTCTACAAGGAGAAGGTTGGGAGAATGCTTCAGTCTTGGCTACATATTGACCTCGTCATACCACGGAGTGAAAGTATGCGAGGCTTCGAAAGAGCCTGGTGCCGGGACGCGCCGCCGCGTGTGTGCGGGGGCTCCAGCCGTCGTCGCGAGTGTGCGTGAATGTGATGCGCACGACCTGAAAGGAAGAAAGTGATATATCAATGCGGTGAAGGAGGGTGATATTGGTGACAATGGGTGATATTGGTGAAGACAGCGACCGCGGTACCGACAACGACCGTCGTGGTCGGGACGACGTCGACCTTCACAAAAAATTTGCATTTATAAAGCCACGTGCAGGCAAGCGTCTAACGGCCAGGTGCACCTGGGGTTTGAATATTAATTAATTTAATTAATTAATTACAACGACAGCGCTGCATAGTGGTCGGATCGGAGGTTTGGTTCATCATGCGAGTGCTATTTATCGCACAGTCTACCATAGTGTACGCACTGAAGCTACGTTCGCGCAACAGGCATCGAGAATATTGTACTACCACGACAAATCTCATTGTGCGCCGAGTCGTCTGAGGTGCTGTACATTCCGTATTATCTGAACCGCTCGATGACTTCGGGGGTCGAGGACGCAGTGGCCTCCAAGGAGTCTCAAATGTCCCCTCGTCTGTTGGAGATGCTACAAATGGAGCAATCCTAGCACTCTGTCCAGACGTTCTTGAGGCCACACATGCCTGCCCTGTGATTATGACTGGGGAGCCGACGGAGACACGAGGAAGATAGACGAAATCTTGAGCGGATAAATTGGCCGGTATACATTGGTCTATTGATACACGGCAGCTTGGAATCAGAAACCTAGGACGGGCCGTCAATAACCATGCCAGCAGATGCCGTTGAATGTTGTGTTTCGATACTTACAGCATTGACAATCGAAAGGACACAACGGTGTATCTGCCGCGAAAGCAATCAGAGAGAAGTTTGGGTGAAGACATTCTACATGCGCACCTCCACCTTGCTCTGTGATGCCGAGCTCGTCCTCCTTGTAGATGGAGAAACCCTCTGCTGTCTTTCGCCCTAGCGGGGATGAATTTCGAGGCAACGACACGGTCCGTAAATGAAAACATACTCGGGCCGGTCCCTCGGGAATCTTTGAACCGCTGTTCGTCCTCTCCGTTAAGCTTTCTTTGTTTCTTGACCTCGGGCTGTCGCGCGCTCTTCGGAGGCTTTGCAGCGGAAGAGGTGGCTGCGGCGACGTGCACAGATGGGTCAAGGACGGTCTCTGGGACCCTGCGTTTGGGAGGCTTTTCTCCAGGGATGTCGGTAGGTTTGTCCGAGTCTACGTCTCGCTTGCGCTTTGCATTCTTCTTTTTCTTTTTGGTTGGCTCGCTGGGCGCCGGCGCCTTTGACGAGGAAGCGGATGGGGATGCGTGTGATGGCGGCGACGGTTTTGTTTTTCCCTTGCCCTTTGCTGCGAATATGTCGTCTATCTCAGAGACCGGCATGCTGAGGGTGAGCGCAGGATGTGAGAGCGATGTGCGAAATAAATGCCGCTGGATATTCCCTGGATCAGTCACGGGGCGACCTGATTTGCTCGTGGGCGCGGGATGGGTGCGAGGGAAAGTCTGAACCCGAGGCTCTGAACACAAGACACCAGAATTTCGCTTTCGGACCTCGGTCTCTTCAAAGCTCAAAGTGTCGCAAAAACGATGCTGTGCGTTCCTTTCCTTCTCGCTGTCATGTCTATGTATCCTCCGGTCGTAGCCTGAGCTGAAGCGACCTCCTGAACTCGCAGTCAGCAACCGTCCTTTGCATCCCAGCCTGCGCAACAAAGTGTCCCAGCAGATGGCTCATCACTTCCCTTCGCTCTCGACCCTAATACCGCTAAGCAGATGGCCGCCCTGCAGGCTACCAGCCTGGCGAAAGTTGCCAACCGCTCTGCGCCTGGCGGCGTCACCTCGGCATCTTACTTCGGAGGAATATCTGCGCATCAAATGGCCCGTCCCGATTCCACAACCACCACCAGTCAAGAGACCGCCAACAACTTCTCATTCTCCGCTCTCCCGAACCTCCAGGGCCAAGCACAGCAGGCCAATGTCAGTCCATCTTGTGCCCCCGACCCCTCATTCTCGCTGACCTACCCTGTCGCAGACATCCACCATGAACATCGCCATGCAACAACAGCAGCAGATGCAGCAGATGCAGACCCAACGAAAACGACAGTTCCTCAGCGGTGTCGCCAACGTCATGCTCAACCGTAACACCCCGCTCCCGCCAGCGTTGACCGGAATTCCCTACCCGGCCAACTACGATCCTGCAAACTCGCCCTGGCGGACGCTGGAGATTTCGAACACCGATATCGGCGTTCTGCGCTTGGCGGGGAAGGATGTAGACTTGTGGAGGTTGTGGGGACAGGTGCAGAATGTGGGTGGGGGACAGAAGGTGCGTCGTCCATCTGTGTCGTGTCATACGTGTCGAACTAAGGGTGGCGTCACAGGCGACCCAGAGCGGCACATGGGTGCAGCTGCTGCCTCATTTCGACCTTCCAGAACAGTATATCCAGGCGAACGGCCAGCCGCAGATGACGCACCTTGTACTGCAGCAGTACTACACGGTGCTGCTGGCGCCGTTCGAAGAGGCGTGGAAGAAGAACATGGCGCGCAGCCTGCAAGCCGCTCGCAACCAACAACAGGCTTCTCAGCTGGCAGGCGCGCAGGGAAGACAAGTGCAAGGGAACTTTCCAGCGGTGGGCAGTCTACCGGCTATGCAGGGACAAAACGGCTTAGGAATGATGGGACAGCCTGGCGGCGGGAGCCCTGCGCAGCCTGCAGACCCTTCTTTCGGCGCGATGAACGGGATGCAATTCTCGAATTCCCAAGGGCCGTCAATGCCCCAACATCAAATGCAGCAGAATATAAACGGCGCACAAGAGCTTGCGGAGATGGCGCGGCTGAACGGCCTAGCGCCGTCCACAAGTCAGTCGAGCGACCTCAACGGCGCCGCCACAGAACAAGAGGAGGGCCGGAAACGCAAGCTGGAAGAGGCCGACGACGGAAAGCGCGCGAAGCACAAGTCTGGTGGGACCATCTCATCTTTCGTCGCTACGGATTTACTAATACCCTTCATCGCCGCCAGGTGATTCTTCTGACCTGCGTGGGGTGCGTCCGTCCTGTCGTGCTCTCGCGTACCCTTTCTCTGATGCTGATGCTTCCAAATCAACTTATATAGTCCATGCCACCCGCCGGGTCGAGCCACATGCCCAATATGAACGCTTCTTCTCGACCGCTGCGTCAGCCGTCACGCCGCAAAATCGAATACGTCCCCTTCGCCCGGGAGTACGACACTGCGGGTGGGCGCGACCTCAAGGCGATCAACGAGGAGATGGCCAAGAGTGCGAAGAGGCCGCACAGAGACCTGCCCGAGTGGGGCGCCGTGGACGTAGAGGCGCTCATGCTGTCGCTGCGGTCGAGGCTCTCGATAGAGTTGTCGTATGCGCTCACGACAATTACGCTCATCTCCCTCATCCGCGGTACCGGGTCGGGGTACGTGGTCTCATCCGCACCGGACCTTTTTGAGGAGCTGTTGGACCTGCTCGAGGAGGCCGCTTTCGAGGGACCGGAGAAGGAGGCGTTCGACAATGATGCGGACACAGAAATCGTCACACACCACCATCTCATGGACGTCATTTTGGAGGAGGCGAATAGCCCGTTCGCGAGTGCGGAGCCAAAGCAAGGGCAGAAAGACCCGGGCAGCAAACCCTTTCAACGACCGGGCGAGCTTATATTGTCGATCTTGAATATCTTCCGCAATTTCTGCATGTGGGGGGATAACAACCTGACCTATATGACGAAGAACAAACGGTTTCTCAGCATTCTGCTACGTCTTAGCACTCTCAAGTCGCCGACAAATCTCGCCGACCCTGTGCCTCTTTCGCCCACGATGTCCCTCCGCGATATCGTCCAAGCACGCAAAGACGTAGTCCACATCTTGTTGCAGATCGTCCTCGGCCCTGGTATATTTTTCCCTGCCCGTGACAACACTTCGCCGGCGTTGTTGCGCAATGCACGACGAATGTTCAACCTGCTCGCGTCCTTCGTTGTCGACCCCAGCGACTCCATCCAGCCATATCCCTTCTTCCAACGCAACGGCCCACCACAACCTCCACACGGACTCAGACCGCCCGTGACGGTCGACAGTGCGCTGGAGACGTGGACACGCGTGAGCCAGCCCGACGACAACCGGCTCATCTTCGCCAAGGCCGTGCCCCAAGAGTCGCTGTGGACGATGATCGAGGCGATGGTGCACCGGCTCCCGCTGACCGAGCTGGACTTCGCGGTCATCCACCGGGACGTCACAGTCGCGCACCGGCTGGACTGGATCGCGTACGTCGAGCGCGTCGTGATGGCGCTCTACTCGCTCGCGTTCCTCGCGCCGCCCAAGGTGAAGCGCCGCGTGAAGCGCGACCGGCAGCTCGCGTGTCCCGCGCTGCTGCTGCGCTTCATCCGCAGGCTCGCGATGGGCGCGCCGGCGGAGATGCGCGGCGAGTGGGCGCCGACGCTGCGCCGCGCGGTGGAGACGGCCAAGGTCATTGACGACGCGGGCGACTCGTTCGACGCGTCGACGGCGACTGTGCCGACGCTCACGTTTGGGATGGGGTACGGCGAGCATGGGGAGAACCGCGTGGAGAAGGGCATGGGCCTGCTCAGTGGCCACCAGGACGAGATCATATGGACGCTGATGATGCAGCCGGGCGTGTGGGGGGACGAGGTGACCGTGTCAGAGCTGTTCAGTCTCGCACGCGTCGAGCCGCTACCGCTCCCATGACGTTACAAGTACGCAGAGGTCTGTTGAATTGCCGTGAAGCTTTCGATTGCTTTGATTTTGTTCCCCATAACTTAATTGTACGCTTGTGATTGGCTGTCGACACTACTTGTAACTGTACGTCGTACTCCTATGCGAATATCTGGAAATTCCTTCCCGCGGGGATTGTCGTCGACGTTCGAGTCCGCGCTGAGTATCGCTGAAGGATCGGCGGAGGCGCGCGATGTCAGCTGCCCACGCTCGCTAGACACAGCGCGAGTCACTCTCAGCGCAGCTCATCCGCGACCGCCACCTGCACCTAGGCCAGGACGTCTTGCACGCCAGGATGCTCTCCCGACACGCCCTCCGCCGCATACCACTACCCCTGCGCAGTCTGCCCCTCGCGCGCCGCTATGCCCACACGCCCGCACCCCAGCTAAACCCCGTCACCGCCTCCGACGTCGAGCACTTCGCCTCGCTCCTCCCCGCGACCTCCATCCTCTCCACCCTGCCACCGATATCCTCCGCGAAAGAGGAGCTCCAGCCGTTCAACGATGACTGGATGAACAAGTACCACGGGCGCGCGAGCACCGTCCTCCGCCCGCGCAGCACCGCGGAGGTCGCAGACATCGTGCGGTGGTGCAACGAGAAGCGGATCGGCGTCGTGCCCCAGGGCGGGAACACGGGCCTCGTGGGCGGCGGCATCCCGGTGAAGGACGAACTGGTGCTGAGCCTGGGGAACATGAGCAAGATACGTTCGTTCGACCCCGTGTCTGGTGAGTCGCCCGCGTACATCCCACGTACCAATGCGTGATGAGCGGGTGTGGACGTGGTACAGGCATCCTCGTCGCGGACGCGGGCTGCGTGCTCGAGTCGCTGAGCGACTTCCTCGCGCCGCATCACTACATCATGCCGCTCGACCTCGGGGCGAAGGGCAGGTGCGTCCCTCGCCACATTAAATCGATACTCGCGTTGACTCCGGAATGCGTGGACTTAGTTGTCAGATCGGCGGCAATGTCTCGACGAACGCGGGCGGGCTGCGATTGTTGAGATACGGCTCGCTACACGGTTCCGTACTTGGGCTGGAAATCGTCTTGCCCGACGGGACGGTGCTCGACCAACTATCCACCCTCCGGAAAGACAATACAGGTATGTGAATATGTCTGCAGGGCACCCATTTAACTCACTGAGTCGTCCCAGGCTACGACTTGAAGCAACTCTTCATCGGTGCAGAAGGGACATTAGGCATCGTGACCGGCGTGTCGATACTCACTGCACCCGCGCCCGGCGCGTCCACCAACGTCATGCTCGCGCTGCCGAAATTCGAGAACGTCCTTCCTTTGTACCGTGAAGCGAAGCGCCGTCTGTCCGAGATCCTGTCAGCATTCGAGTTCATTGACCGTGAGGCGTACGAGCTCGCGGTGAAGCACGGGCAGGGGCGCGCGCTGAACGCCGAGGACGTCGAGGGTGCACAGTGCTTCGTTTTGCTCGAGACCAGTGGAGGTAATCGGGAGCATGATGAAGAAGTGAGCGTCCTTTTCATGTCTGCTTGACCACAGATACTGATGAATATATTACTGCAGAAACTGACTGGCTTGCTGGAAAGCCTGATGGACTCAGACCACCCTCTCATCAACACTGGCGTACTTTCACAAACCCCCGCACAGTTCTCATCGCTCTGGGCCATCCGAGAGGGCATCACCGAAGCGGTTTCGAAAGAGGGCAAAGCGTACAAATACGACATCTCAATCCCACTCGCGAGCTTCAAAGAAGCTGTGGATGCTACAAGAGAGCATCTACGATCGAAGGGCCTCATGCGGGAAGACGCTGTGAAACATGTTGTTGGCTACGGTCACGTCGGCGACGGTATGGTATTCTAACAAGTTGGATGAAGTACGGCTCATCATCGCGTTACAGGCAACCTGCATCTAAACGTGGTGGCGGCAGATTACACGCCAGAGATCGAGGCTGCGCTTGAGCCATATGTCTACGAACTTGTCGGTGCGTTTCCTCGTGCCCCTCTGGTGGGTTCTCTCGCTGAATTCCTCCTCAGCGTCGTACAACGGATCTGTGTCTGCCGAGCACGGCATAGGCGTGATGAAGACGCACGCACTGCACTACACGAAAAACGCGACGAGCATCGGGCTGATGAGGAAGATCAAGGCGTTGTTTGACCCTAACGGTATTATGAATCCACACAAGGTGTTGGAATAGTTTGTATTGTAGCTAGGATGGAACAATCTATACCACGTTGTATGCGGTGTTTTCGGGGTCCCAGATACATGTCACGTGCTGGTTGCTTAGATAACCCCTAACCCGCGCTGCCCTGAAACCTAACTCTAACCCGGTTCTCAGTGTCATCCCTCACTCTCGTCCTGGCCGGAAAGGATGGTAAGGGCGCAACAAACATCATCGAGGACTCTCTTTTATTTTACGTTGCTTGCAGCCGATTTTTCAGGATGAAAATGGAATGGCCATCAAGTTCTTCATCCAGAAGGACATCGACAGAGAAATACAGGCAGACGTTTGCGAATCCATCGCAGTACGCGCACATTTCGCCACCCTCGTAAAGCGTCTCACTCACAACTCTTCTGCAGGCTCTCGGAGGAAGAGTAGAGGCAAAAGTACCACGAGCGGGCTACGTTCTCATTCAGCCCGGCACAGTCGAAGAAGAACGCCTCCGAACATGTTGGAGCAGCGCAGACAGACCCGATCGCCACTTTGTGCCCTACACATTTGTGGAGGCGTGCAAAATCGCCGGGATGCTCCTCAAACAGATATTTGTGGAGGATGGGCAGCCCATCCGGATGCACATCGACTCCAGCATCGCGAACGTGAACGTCCGGGTGATGCTTGCGCAGCGGATCACGGTGAGTCAGCCTGATCAACACGCCTTGGTGTCCTACGTGTTCTCCCCTCTGCACGGCGAAAACACGATCTATTATGTGTTACTTACGTCTGACTGGTCATCGTAGCATTCCGGTGGCGACCCTACCGCCTCCGCGCAGAACGCCAAGGTCATCCTCGCCGACCCTAATACAGACGTATTTCAACATCTCGTCAAGACATATCAATCGGAGGCCAAGAAGTACGTCGAGTCGTATTTGTGGGTCAAGAAGTGTATCGAGAAGGGTGCGGTCCTGTACACACCGGTTGTGTACAAGAACCCGGGGGGAAGACGCGCGGGAGAAGAGTGCGTGCCACAACAATTATCTTCCCTCCGCAGCTACTGACACGTTTCCAGACGCACGCATTTTACAGATGAAGACGAGGAGCGTTTGTGTCAATGGATCGCGGCCAAGATCCCGTACAAAGAGACAGGTGGGCGGACAGGCAACCGGCTGTACCAACAGCTCTGCGACATGGCGCGTCTCTTTCCATTCTCGTTCCTACTCCGCATCTAACACCCCCCTAACTCTTGAAGGCGCACGATCCGGAGTATGCCTGGGTGACGCGGCACACGTGGCAGTCCTGGCGCGAGCGATACAAGAAGAACGCGGCGCGGCTCGACATACGCATCTCGGAGATCGTCGCGCGCGTGAAGCCCGCGATCGGCGAGAAGGGCCAGTACGGGTACGTGCGCAAGCCCGAGGAGAAGCCGAAGCGCACCAAGAAGCGGGGACGCGGCGGCGCGCAGGCGCAGGAGGGGGAGAAGGACAGCGACGAGCTGCCCGACGGCCCGACGATCGAGGACGAGTTTCTCGCGGCGCCCGTCCCAGAGGTCCCCGAGAAGAAGGGCATCGAGGGCGACCTGGCCCCGCCGGGCGTCGGCCCGTTCAACGGATTCGACGCCAGCCAGGGCGGGACCCAGAGCCAGGGACAGAGCCAAGGAGACATCCCCCCGAATGTTGCCGCCGCGCGCCGCACCGCGACCGAGGAGGAGGACGACGACGTGCCGTGGCAGAACGAGTCACAGGCGGGCTGGGCGAAGCGCAAGGCTCAGGAAGAGGAGGAAGAGGGCGCGCGCAAGCGGCATCGCTCTGGGTGGGTCCTCTCGCGCCTGCGCCCACGAAAGAATCGAGTCGCTCATCCTGATCCTCCGAATACAACTTCAAATGCGAACAAAACTGCGAACACCGACACGAACACGAAAAAACACACGAACACACGCGCCTCACGCCGTAACACACGCCGCAATGCCAATGCCAACAATGATACCAATGCCGACAACAACAACGATGCTGACGCCGACGCCACTGCAAATACCGATACCACCATCAATGACCACGACACTAACGACAACAATCTCAATATTCGCAACACTGACCCTCCTGTACACGATACCGATACCGACATCGACGACGCCAACAGCTCGTCGGAAGAACAAGAAGTCGCGGCTGCGCTCGGCGCGAACATTAGCACAAGCACCGAAAGCAGCGCAAACCTCAGCAGCAGCCTCAGCGGCCTGCATGTCATCGACCAAGCCGTGCTCGACATCGCCCAGGAGTTCCGCTTCACGCCGGCGGAGGTGAAAGAGTACTACGATAAGTGCGGCGACGTCGAGCGCACACGGAATCGCTTCAGCCGCATGCGGGGGCTGCTCGACGAGTTCAAGGACGACGGCGAGGGCGCGGACGCGAATGTCATGCAAGAGTGAGCCTAGCCGCAGCGTGCCGCCTCCTTCCTCTTTTCTTTCGCGGTGAACTAATTGCACGGATACGGTTATCACTCATGCATACTCACGCCTCATGCTTGCCTCTTTGCCCATCAATTTTTCTCTGCTGTTGTGCATAGTCTTCTGCATCGCGTCGTTCCATTTCTAGGGTATCGCATTGCTCACGGACATCGAGTCTCCTGCTCTCTATATCAATTATGGTACATCTAACTCGGTCAACAGCTTGTAGTCCGCCGCTCGCACAGGTGCAGGCGGGCTCTCGTACGCCTTGCGCCTCCTGGTAAGTTTGAGGCAATTCGGTTAGTTTCACGTCGCTAAGAACAGGTGAGCGGACGCACTTCTCGCCAGCAGCCGCAGACGGGAACGAGCCGAACATGTCGGGGTGTTTGGGATGTGGCGCTTCGCTGGAACAGTATCACCATGGTAAGAAGTTGGGGCTCTGCGAGATGATGTTGTGTATACCTGAAATACGGGTGCTTCAACGCCTCTGCGGCCGATATTCGCTCATCCGGATCATATGTGAGCAACCGCGTGAGCAAGTCAAGTCCCGTCGCGCTTATATACTGGAATCTGTGCAGCAGGTTTGGAGGATGCGGCGCCGGGAGATTGATTGTCTTTGACAGCGGCAGTGTGGCGTAGCCCGGCCACGATTCGAGAGTTGGTGGGCCGAGCAGTTTGAATATGAGCGTAATAAGCTCGATCTCGCCTTTCGCTTGGAAAAGCGGGACTTTAAGAAGCAACTCCGCGAAGATGCAGCCGACGGACCACATGTCGACGGCGGTCGAGTACGTTGTCGCGCCGAGAAGGATCTCGGGTGCACTACATAGATTATTATGATCACTATATGGCTGGAAATGATGTGACTGTAACACGTACCGATACCAAAGCGTGACGACGAGTTGCGTCAATCCGCCCACGCCAACTGGGTCGCCGTACCGTCGCGCAAGTCCAAAGTCCGCGACTTTGATCGTCCCGCGGTTGTTCATCAAAAGGTTGCTTGTCTTCAAGTCGCGGTGCAATATCCATCGTTCATGGCAATATGCTACCGCAGACAAGAGTTGCAACATGAGCGTCTTGACCTCTGATTGCAGGAACGGCGCTGGCATGACGGTCAACAGCGTCTTGAGGTCGTGTTCAATAAAGTCCATCACGATGAAGACCCTTGCCCAGCCGTGCACCTGCATCAACACGCATCCTACACGCGACGAAAGAGTAGAGGCACGCACTGCGTCAATGTCTCGCCGACGACGACCTCACGGATGCCCACAACGTTCTCGTGGCGGCACGTCATGAGCGCGTTGATCTCGCGCAGCGCCGTAATTGGGAACCCATTCTTCTCGTCGTCGAGCTTGAGCTTCTTGAGCGCGACAATGTCGCCCGTCTGACGGTCGCGCGCGCGGAACACGACGCCGTACGAGCCCTCCTCGATCGAGTTCAGCCGCTCGTAGCAGTAGACCGAGCGCGAAGGCACGATGGGCGGATGCAGGGTGCGTGGCGGCACGTAGTAGCTGTGTGTCGCCCGCCGTCCCTCTACGCTGACTTGACGGGAGGACGCTGCAGACTCGCCTACGGACGGGTTGGCAGACACGCCTGGCGTGCTTGATTTCTCTTTCGCACGTCGTTTAACCGGAGGTTTCGGGACATGAATCTTGCTCTCTTCATCTTGTTCTGTATCCCAGCGAGAGCGTTTGCGGGAGGGGGTGGACGGACCAGTTTCGTCTGTCGACATCGAGGTGGTAGCTGAAAGCAATGAAATAAAGCATTTTGGCGCCCGTCGGGAAACCGTTTTGATGGGTCTCAACTTTTTCGATCGTGTTCACCGACCACGACGTCCTCCAATTACTTAGCCTCTAGGCGGTGTCTGTCTTTTCTCTCTGCTTCACCTAGATGGGCTCTCTGTCTGTGACGACTACAGTACTGCGAAAACGCAAGGAACGCCCCGATACTGGCGTCTTATACTTGTCCTCCTCCCCATCCCCTAGCTGTGATACCTACTCAGAGTCCGAATACGAAGCAGGACCTTCGACATTCATTCCAGCAGATGGAGTTTTCAAGAGGCCTGCTGCATCTGACGGTCTGAAGCGATATCCATGCACATTTGCGGGTTGTTGGAAGTCATACAGCAAACCCTCCCGCTTAGCAGAGCACGAGAGGACTCACACAGGCGATGTGAGTGCCCCATAGTGTTATCCCGAGACAACATTCTCAACCTCATCCTCAGCGACCATTCGTTTGCACTACATGCGACAAATCGTATCTGAGGGAGTCGCACCTCCAAGCGCATGCTCGCTCTCACCTGTCGTATTCGGAGCGGCCCCATACATGCGCAGAGCCGGGCTGCACGAAGCGATTTTGGACGACGCAACACCTTCGTGTGCACGCAGAACTCCACGGCGGCGAGAAACCTTTCAAGGTATTGTCAAGCGCGATTTTGCTAGTCGCCATCATCTAACGCCGCATCCCAGTGCTCAGAAGGGTCGTGTGATCAGGCCTTCATGAAACATCACCAACTTCGAGACCATATCTGCACGTCGCACGCCCCTCCTGGGACAAAGCCGTACAGGTGCGAACATACAGGGTGTACCAAATCATTTGCTACCAATCAAAAGTTGCGTACGCACGCGAAGACCCACGACGGTAGAATATTCAGAATTTTACAGGGAATGAGAAGTTTCTAACAACATATTTCCTAGACAAACGCTACACCTGCTCTCACGCGTCCTGCATAGCGGTGGCTAACAGTGACGTTGTATACTACGCCACCTGGACTGCCCTGCAACATCACTTACGCACGACACACCCACCTACTTGCCCATATCCTTCCTGCAACGGAAACACGTTCAGCGCGCAAAAGGGCCTTCGCGCGCATCTCAAAATCCACGAACAGCGTGAAGTTGAAGAGAAGTTAATGGCGAACGACTCCGACGCCGTAGACGATCCTGACGAGCCTCCTCGAAAGAAACGAAGAGGCGGGGAAGTCGGACGAGACTGGATCTGTGACTTCGCTGGCTGCAGTAAAGACTTCAAATCTGTATGTGTCTCGACTCGGAGATCTTCCTTGTCCACTGACTGACAGCGATGATCGTCCTAGAAAAAGGCATTGACGACACACCGTAATGTCAATCATCTCGGCCGTCGCGACTTTGTGTGCCAACATGCGTCCTGCCAACGCGCGTTCGGGTACAAACATCTACTGCAGCGACATGTAGCGAAAGTACACGCGAACCCTTCCGGCACCTCTGACGAAGCTGAAAGCAGCGAAGGCGAAGATCCTGCGGAGCCGCAGAAGCAAGACATTCGATCCGAGTTAAACATCGACGATATCACCGGGAAGACTTACGCTGTGCGCTCAAAGAACCTCCTTGTGCAGTCCAACAGGCTGCGCTGTCCGCATCCCGATCTACACGGTCTAGTTGACGATACGACTGCGAGAGTCCGTCGACCATGTGAATACATCTTCAGCCGCGCGTACGATCTCAAAAGACATCTGCTCTCCGAGCATGGATTAGAGGTCGATAGAGAACGGGTGGACCTTTGGGTGAAGACGGCCAAGAAGGCAAAAGCAGCGTATTCATGATATACAGTATCTACCGCGGTATGCACGTCTTCTTACAGCAAACCGCAAAGTATTCTGCAGACACTCCTATGACTGGATACTACGACTATAGATGTATCTGGAGTATCACATATGGTATAGAACACTTTATTACTGCACAGAGATATACTTATATAATGATAGCATTGCGTGGTATGAAGAGAATGGTTGCAAGAGGATGCGTGATATTGTCCCAGAGCGTGTCTAGCGTGTCAATACTGGCATGAGGGAGGTATCAAGATAAGAGGTATGTAGATGGGTCATAAGTCAGAACTTGCAGGCGCCAGTCGCAGAATCCTGAAGGACCCGATCCGTCGCTCGCAGATGTACACTTCGTCGTCCTTCCGTCCGAGGAATAGCACCTCGTCGCGCTCCACGTCGGCCTCGCCAGACACAGAGTAGTCGTTTCGCCCAGGTGAGCGGATGGGGCCGTTACTCTGCTTCTTGACGTGCATGCGGTGCGACAGCTTGGGAGGCAGAGAAGTGAGGGAGGTTGTGCTCGACGTGGCTGATACTGGCGCGCCAATCTTCCAGACGAAGGGGCCGCGACGGTTCACCGCGGACGTTGGCGGATGGAAATGTGGGAGCAAAGGCCGGGAGTGATCAGCGGGTAGCAGGAGCGCATCACCGAAGTCGACGACTTCCAGCCCGCCTTGGCGCATTGCCACCAGCACCGCACGATCGTCCACGTCGAACGCTTCCAGACGTTTCACGTCGCCCAATCTGATCTGGCCAGAGAAGATATCTTCATCGTCGTCCGGACTCCAGAGGAACCGTCCTCTGAGGACAGACCTTCCTCGAGCATCCACGATGGTGGTACTATGACCACCGCGCGAAGAGAAAAATAATGCAGGAGGGCCGAAGTGCTTCGGCTGTGTCAATAACGAGAGTGGTGATAGCAGCGGTTTGGAAGGATCGACTATTGGTAGCGCAGGAGTCGACGACGCAGCTGAAGGTGACGCGAGAACAGGCGATGGCCTGAATGGGTTCATGGGATCGACGCCTTGCAACCGCAAGTCTCTCAGTAGAATGAACTCCTCGTCCTCATCTCGTCTAACAGGCAGATCCAGCGGGAGCAGACCATCCTTGAACCATGTCTGCATGATGTTCGCTTTCCACGGACCTACACGTGGGATAAGCAACGATATTGGAACGAATTTGAGGTGAAACTTACCATGAACCACTCCCTTCGGGTCACGGTACCACCACTGCGATGGAGGGACAGAGATTGGCACCGGCAAACCTGGCGGGGAGAACTGGACTTGAGACAGATCCACATTGTGGTCGCCGTCAATGTCGGGCTCATGTTTAGTCCGGTAGTCCAAGAATGACGCGTAAGTCGGAGGAATAATGTACTCGTCTGCAATCGTAGCCAGCGGGAAGTTCGGGGCGAATGTCAGCTGCTGGAAGGTCGTATACGAGCTCATATGCGCCGCTGCGAGAGTAATGAGTTCATCGGCGTTTGCTGGGGGTATCACGGCGCTGGGAGCTTCAGAGGTGCTCGCTGTATCTGCAGGATGGGTTGTGCCAGGTAATGGGCTGGGTATAGGCGAGGTCGACCCATCTTCGGTTGCAGTGGGTGCAGGCGCGACGGCCACGCCAATCGTGACATTGACCGCCGTGTCTTCCTCTGTTGGTGCGGCGTTGCCTTCCGCATCCGGTGGCATAGTGCCACGAAGACGACGCCGCGCCGCTCTGCGCTCCGCGCGTCCTATTCTCACTTCGCGCACTCTGACCGTAGCCGGCTCGAGTCCGAAGACGTTCTGGGAGAATACCAGGAACACTTCCACGAGATCGTCACCCTGCAACTGCAGCTCGAGAGATTTTGGGGAATCAGGTAAAATGAACGTGCGAGAAAGACCGAGGGCAGTACGATATGTACCAGCGAAAAGCTCGACCTTTTCGCCGTTGTCTCCACAAAGAATGGCGAGGAAGCTATACATGATGTTGTCAGTGATCGATGGCATACGTGATACAATCAAAACATACCTCTTCTTCGCAGTCTCGACAGCCTTGACCATGATGGAACCCTTCGTGCCTGGAAGCTTAACATACTCCAGTTTAGGTGCGGGAGCTTGTGTCGCGATTGGCGTCGCAAGACTCCTCCTTCCATCAGCTTCTGAAAATCGCGGCGATGAGGGATGATCTTCAGATTGGCGGCCAAAGATGTTCGTAATGATTCTCGGTAGGAAACGAGGACCTGATAACGAGTGTGGTGTCGATCGGGTGGAAAGGGCCCGGTCTGCTGCAGCGAAAGGATCTTCACCAGTACCCGGTGCTGTCGAAGGACGTGACGGAGTGCCTGGACGGCTCGATAAACTGTGTCCATCAGATAAGATGCGCGTCGATTGAGAGCGCGAGAGCTGGCTCGGTTGCCGCTCAACCATGGTGGTCCCGGACGCTGCACTACCGACGCTGTTCTGGTTGCTCTCAGGGACCGCCGACACGGAAGGTTGAGATGCCCCGGGAGTGAAGATCCCATCCAGAACGGACCATCGGCGCCGCCGTCTGCCCGAGGGTTCTCCGATGCTGCGTCGCGTCCGCGTGGAGAATGTCTCCGAGTTGCGAGGAGTCGTTGTGGCATCCTCGCCTACGCTGCCGACGGAGCTCAGTAGTACAGCCTCCTGTGGTTGCAGTGTGCCTGCTGGAGGGAGCTCGGGAAGACGACTCTCCATGAGTGCTTCTGCAAGGCTGATACGCTCCCTAGTGGGGGTTGCCGGAGACGAAGGAGCAATCTCATCTTCTCCATCCGCGTCCCCGTCACCATCTGGCTCCTCCGTGTTCTGCCCGAAGTCGCTAGCATCATTGCTTGTCCTGTTAGGAAGAGCAGCCGTACTTCCTGGTGAAGCCAGAAGCGCTTGACGCAGCGTGAGCAATGTCGGAGCGGGCGAAGGAGGCGCGTTAGTTGGGATAGCATTCGACGGAGGATTTGCTCTTGTGAGGCTAAGGTCCAGGTTGGCTGGTCTACGCATGCGCGACTGCAAGGAGCTTGAAGTCGAGGTGCGTGGCATTGAAGGCACTTCGAGTAGTCCGGGCGATGCTACAGGCGGCATTGCTGCAAGCGCACTGGTGGTGTTCGCGCCTGAACTTGTACGCTCGTCCAACGCTTCGCTGCCGCTTGGGGCTGCGACAGGATCAATAGCCTCGTCGTCGCTCTGTGCCCAATCACTCTTGACATCAGTGCGTAGCATACTCTGTTCATCGAATTGCGGCCGACGATTGAGAGTTCCCGCTAAGACATCGTTGACGGAGGTTGCTCTTGATCGAGACATACTTGTCGTGTCAATAGGAACTGGGGTCGGACGTGCTCTGGGAGGTGCAGAATACGCCGGAGGTGGTCCATTCGGCATTGGCGGTGGCGGCGTTTTCGGCCTCCTCGCTGTTCCGCCGCGAGAGAGGGACGCGGAAGATGTTCCAGCAGACACTGTGGCCCGACGGTCTGGTTTGGTTTTAGCCACAGAAGGGAACGGCGGTAATATCTTGCCTTTTGTCTCCTTCTCTGTAGACTTTTTATCCTTGGCTTCATGGGAAGCCACAATCGCCTTTTTCATCTCCTCTCTCCTGGACTTCTCACGTTCCCTCCTGACTTCGAGTTCAATCCTCCACTCGACAGCGCGCTTGACCTCCTCCAACGCATATACCCGCACACCGTCCCTTCTTCCCGCAATAGCTACCAGCACTCCACGGTGCTCCATGACTACCACGCTTTTGAACGGCACTCTACGGATAAGAGAGTACGGCTGAGGCGCGGGAGGCGAAATTAAGGGCACGACATCTAGACCTTGCGCATGACAAAGCAGCAGATAGTGTGGCTGTAAAAATGCGCCACTCGAAGGCGGAGAGCTGAAGTGCGACGGCGATAGGTGTGAGGTTATACACGAGAGCGACAGACCGAGGTCAGTCAATGAAGGCGCCGGAAGTGCAGGTGGCGGCGTAGAGGCCCGAGAGGGTAATGGTGATGATGCGCGAGACGACTCAATCGGAGGCGTCGACGGCACAGAGGGCTCTCGCGCGGTCATTGGCGGGTGATCTCGCCGGTGAATGAGGTTTGAGAAAAACCCGGATATACGGTTGGATGCACGAGCCTGAAGTACGGGTTAGCGGAATGTTGGAAATCACATATCACAACAAACATACATCCAGCTGGGCTCGGGTGCGGGCTCTTCGATCCAGCGAAGAAGCCGCAGTGGGTGCCAGACTGCTTGGGGATGAAGGATACGTCGCGCTTGCACTGCGGGCGGTCGACGGCGCGACAGGACTTGTAGGCTCTGTCACCTGCACGACGGGAAGACTGTGCACGCTCCCCGTCTCAACCTCTTCGTGAGTGGGTCCTTCCGCGTTGGGAGGTTCAGGGAGTGTTGGAGACGGCGAGTTCATCTCATGCGGCTTGTCTGTGGTCATCTTCGGGGGGCGTATAGTCAAATCGTCCTGCCGTTCCGTGACCTCCTCGATGGCATCGCGTTCGTCGTCCGTCTCGGCGGTGTCGTGAGAACCACTCGTCCACTCGTCCTCCTGGTCCGGAAGCAGGGGAGGAGGGAGCGAGTCGGCAGAGAGGCCTGCGGGCTGCTGCAAGACAGGCATAGACATGGCGACCCGCAGATACTGAGATGGCTCGTGAAGTTCGTTAAATAGGATCCCAAGCTCAGAAGAATAGAGAAGTGAAAGGAGTACAGCAGAGACTGCGAAGAGACAGACGGAACCAGGACAGAGCGGAGGCCAGTCTTTTTGCCAGGTCGTGGCTGGGAGCAAGCCAAACGCGCTGAGAATCAACCGGTCTCGGTGTGGTTGCCTTCTCAAGCGCTGGCGTTGCCCTGTCCGTCCCTGGCGGGTAAATGAGCCTCGCCACCATCAACGCCGGACGGCATGTTGGATCCGGAGCATGGTATAATTAATTTCAAGACTCGTATGTACGACAGGAAAGGATGTATGCTACAAGATGAGACGAAATCTGTCACATTCCACGAGGGACATGCGGGAGAAGAGCTCGAGGGCAATGCTTGCAGTGCAACAAAAGTGTAACGATCACTCATCGTCGTCGTCCAAACCGTCACCCTCGACAATGTGAGTACCGAACGGGTCTCCGTCCTCCATAGCTTTTCGAATCAGATCCGCCTTGCGTTTCCGCTTCTCGTCTGCTTTTCGTTCGGCTTCTTCTTGTTTTCGTTTGAAGGCGGCGCTGCCCACAACTTTCTCCGGGTTCTTGCATATCTTCAATCGCCGGTCTACCTCACGCACAGCTTCGACATTCGGAGGTGACCCACCGGAGCGTATCATCTCCTTGATAGGCTCCAGCAGGGCGAGTATGGGGTTCTCTGCTGAAGAAGGCGGGGTGGACGCCGACGCAGGAGACGCCGCGTCGCGTTTTGATGCAGCCCATGCGGACGCCATCTCTGGGGCTGCGAGAGACAAGCACGCAAGGGCTATTTGCGACGGCGTGTACAAGAACTCCGCGTCAGTGAGCCGTGATGCTTGTACATGTTTCACGGCTACGTCGTAAGCCTTTTTGAAATCGTCCATTGGAATATCAGGAACAGTCTGAAGATATATATATGTGAGCAAGATATGACGTAACTTGAGATGGCCACACTACCTGTATATCGAGCCAGAGTCCCCATAGAGCACGATGAGCGTGCCATACCGTGAATTCAAAACCGAGGCTCTGTGCCACGAGAAATTCAAGGTCAAGGACATCTGATGGCAGTGTTTTTGGGATCCGAGAGGTGTAGGCCTCCAATGGAATGGGGTGATTGGTTGTTTTCGTCGCTAGGAACAGCGCGGTCAACCTTTTCGCGCACGTTAGTAGGTCTGGACAGTGCATTGTGGCGTGTACGCACATGACGTTCTTCGGATGCCAGTCCATTACGGTGTTCTTGAGATAGAACCTCTTCAGGTAGGACATCGCAGTTGCCTGCACTTCCTCCGGAAATCGGAAGTGGCCACATAGCTGGGTAATTTTCGAAACGTAGAGTTTGACAAGGAGGGCCTCATCATCGGCGTTGAGAAAGGAGACCTCAGAGGAGGAGCCAGGCTGTACGGAACATGGAAATTGTTAGCACCCGTGCCGATATGCGAACCACGAAAAGTCAACCTGCCGAATCTGCTTCGAATGCGTTGCGAATCACAGCAACAGCGGCTGAATTGAGAGAAGCACGCATGCTCGCGAGCTGTTCCACTGAGAATCGCCAGTGTCGAAACTGTGTACTGCCATCGTACTGCGGCTGTTTGGCGGGTGGTGTGCTGCCCTTCGCGCCCTCTGCGGGCTGAGTGTCGGCGGCCATGGTCGTGGTCAACTGCAAGGCTGCGCGCCTAGAATACGTTCGGCTATACGGCCCACGTGCTCCGGGCCGTCTCGAGGCCAAACGAAGCCAGCGCTGCCCCGCATCGCGACGTGACGATGGTACGTCGACAGAATCACTCTGGTGAAGAATTGGTTGGCATGCTAACAGCATACGCAGGTCACTGGTGACGAGGATTGAATACACGTACGGCTCTCTCTTTAAGCGGGATCGTCCATTCCGCAAGTCCAAGCCGATTCGACCGTCGCAGTGGCTGCAGGCGAGCCCAAATCATGCAGGTGCTGGTCCACCGCCCAACAGCTACTCCGCGCACTCTTTTGATCGCTCGTGTTGCCCGCTTTTTACCGCACTGTCCAGTCTTCTTCCTCTGTCTCATTCTCCAAATCTTCCTCTGCCATGTGCACGCACAGATTCTCGTGGGGGGGCAGGTGTTTACAGATGGGCTTTCAATCGTTGACGCACCCCAACCCAACTCGTACAAACATCCACATCTTCGCCATATTGGATAATCTGACTTCTTGATATTTTGCTAGCATCCAGCACGCGGGCAGCCAACTGAGCTTGGCGATAGATGTAAGTATCGTATCTTCCAGTTTCGATTTTTGTCAGTGCTGATGCTCTCGCTTAGATCTCAGGCAACGGGAAGATATCAAAGTCTGCCAATACGACGGGCTTTGACTTCCTCTCAGTCTTCTTGGTCTCCTCCGAGACCGAGCTTAATCTGACAGTGTCCACCGAGTCTACACTTCTCGGGCAGGAACCAGGAAGCACAGTCAAACACTTGAATTGGCCTATCCCTAACTGCATAACCCCGGGACAATACAATGTACGTACCTATGCTATGTTTTACTACGGAAGTCCTAAGCTGAACGGATTGGGCGACAGTTGACGCTTTACGAAACCTTTCACTGCCACGGTGACAGCTTCTTTGCTATCACACCGATCCCCGTAGCAGTCCAGAATCCTAGCCAGCAGGGTAACTGCGCCTCTCAGAATGACCTCGAGGTTCAACCGCAACAATCTTTCCCCCCTACAAGTAATCCGTGGCTTAGTGCGGGTTCAGGTGGCGCGTCTGCCAGCAGTGCTTCCGGGGTTTCTGTGACCTTTCCTACCGCGACGCCATGGACATTCCTAGGGCTATCCACCGACGCTGGATCCGACTCCACCGACACCCCATCTCCCACGATGTCGATAAATATCATAACCCTGACACTCGGCACCATGAGTGTCCAGTGGCCAATGACAGTTGCCCCTCCATACGTACCCGAAACGGTAGTCATTATGCCAGCACCAACAGCGACGTCCGGCTTCGTCACGGTGGTCAGTGTTGCACCCCCCACAACAGCTTCACCGACTGCAACTGATTCGGTGGACGGCGACGATGGGACTGTCACGGTGATGATTGCGCCCACCGCCACTCCAACCCCCGTCACGGTTGTCTTCGCGTCGATGACGACAATAACGGGAATGACAACGATAGCCAACGGCGTAATTAGCGAATACACCGCAACGTAAGTCATCTCCCTTAACCACGCAGTATTGAGTACATCTAATCTGTGCTTCGCAGCTCGACGTCACTTTCCACGACTACGGCGATGATGGGCAGCCCAGGGGCGAATTCCAATTACGCAGGCTTCTTGCCTATCAACGCAATCTCTGCTGCTTCCTCCCTTCAAATTACGACTGTCTTCGTTCTTCCGATTTTGACCGTTGTGTTGCAGCTCTTCCGCTCGTTGTAATTGCTTCGTTCTTCGTAGATCTTCTGATCTTACGCCACACCGTCACACACTAAGTACTGTACACCGAGTTGCACATTTTACGGACCTTTGTTGCTTTAGAAACGGCTACTTGACGATGCTAACAAGCTTTGCATGTCAATCCGTCGCTCGGAGTTTGTAGACAGTCCATGAGTGGAAGCTAGCCCGGGGAACGGGAGGCGCCACAGGCCGACCAGCCTGGAGTGTTCCATGAAAGCTTGCACTCGCATCAGATAATTGTTGCATTCGAGGCACAGTAAGAACACTAACCATCGTCAAAGCGTCGCGAGGACTGGCTCATGTCGCGGTCTCGGACTGTTCTCGGTGGCGGCATCGGTCTACGCGCGCGCTTGGCGATGATGGGAGGACCCAAAACGGGTCGCAGCGGTCCTGAATCAGGATGTGTGACATTCTTGCGCGCGAGCCGCGTTCCCACTGCCAGCACTGACAAACAACATCAATATCATGATGGCGCCCGCAGAAGTGGACGAGCTGGAAGAGGATCGCGAGTTTGATGGCACGAGTGGTTAGCCCTGGACTTCATCTCCCCCGCATGCCCCCGCGCTGACCATCCTTACCCTTGCCATTAACGACGCCACCGCCTCCTGACCATCATGCCCCGCCGCGGACGCCGCAAATCGACGCGTTTAGACATGCAGGTCTCGGAAAACGAGGAGGAGGTCGTGGAAGAGGACCCGGTTGCCGAGGTCGAGGAACCGGACATCGTTGTCGATGACGAAGACGAAGATATGGCCTCCGAGGGCAAGGAGGACGAGCTAGAAGAGGAAGAGGGAGCGGAAGAGGTGAGTTCCCGCTTGAACTTCTCCAAACCGCCGCTGATTGATTATAGGAGGAGGAGGATGAGGAGGATGAAGCAGAGGAAGAAGATGAAGAGGAGGACGAAGTCATGTCCTCACCAGCGCCGCCCACACGCCTCCGAATCAAGCTAAAGCTCCCCGCGCATGCCAGTGGCATTTCCAGTGTTGCGCAGTCTGTCACGGGAGCCTCCACTCCCAGCGGCTCGATTCGTCGCCGGAGGCGGTCTGGTGTGTAGATATTACATGTCCGACGGCTTTCCACTCACGTCTCTGGGCGGTATAGACATAGAGTCGGAAGACTCTGATGATGAAGATGCCTCGACTCGTTCAACTTCCGTTGCAACCAACACTCCCGGGCGCGCATTGACGGCACGCCAGGCCGTGCTTAGAAATGTAGTAGATCCCACACACGTCTCTCTCAGTATGTCTTCATATCCCCTCGCGAAAATCGATATTAACATGTAATGGAACCCAGTTGAACCAACAAATCCTCGCAAGAAGAAGCCGCTGACAGAGGTTGAGATGGCTCTCAAGCGAGAGGAGACGGCCCGGAAACGACGCAATCTGTCCGAGAAGAAGCTGCAGGATGAGAAGGTGTGTTTATAATCATCTCGACTTGAAGACGCAGTGCTAATAGCGTCGCAGGCTGAGACGATCAACCGTCTCTTGAAGAAACAATCCCGATCAAAAAACAAGCGTAACGCGCTCTCCACTGCGGAGGACCGACCAACGCCACTTGCGTCTAATTCGCGTGGAGACGACGGCGACCTGGAACTCGCGGACGAAGAGGGTGTACCCACGCCCATAATTCCCACAACATACCGCTGGATCTCTACTTCAAGAGTACCTGCGCCTGTCGGTGACAGCATGGATGTCGACTCTACACCAAAGATGATGTTGTCGTTCTCTGTGCCGATTACTGCGTTGCCGCACGCGCAGTCTCCGTTGGCTTCTGTGGCGAACACGGAAACCTCTGCACCTTCGCTGCCTCCGCCTACGCCGAAATGCGATGTGGATGGGTGTGAGGCACTGCGGAAGTACAGGCTCGTTGCAGACTGGAAGAAAGGCGCATGTGGTATGCCGCATTTGAAGGTGCTGGAGGTGGCGGCACGAGAGGCTGTCTCCTCGTCGCCGGTATCCTGAAATATCGAGATTGCAGAGTGCCTGTATATTCCCAGTATTCGTTTTGTCTTGCTTTGACATATTCTGGTCGTTCCTTTGCTGTATCTTGTAACGTGTAATTTAATTCGAGGCCCAACGTTGTACTCTGCGCGACGAACTTGCATTTCGGGGGCTTTTCGTGTTGGTCAGTCTCCGTGTACGTACACGCGCATCAAAACGCGGGCGCAGATCGCTGGACCGTCTCGCTGCGTGAATTTTAGACATCCCGTCGCCCGTTCGCGCCATCGCTTAGAGCTTGTTTGTTTGCCGTGATAGGGCTGGCCCTGAATTCCTCATGCCACTCATATAGGCTGATCCACCACGTTGCTGTTGATTTTTCCCCACCACCTCTGCCCTGTACACAGCTCTGAGCTCTCCACGTCGTTTTGCCCACACTGCACCTGAAACAACTGCAATGCCGCCCAAGCGCAAGTCCGACGCGTTGGACGCGACAGTGACGGAGGATGATCAGGCGAAGAAAGTGAAAGCGACGCGCTCGAAAAAGGCACGCGTCGACGACGAGGACTACGCGTCTACGTCTGCGTCGACATCTAAAAAGGCCGACGACAAGGCCAAAGCTGAGGAGAAGACCACTGAGAAGGCTGCAGGAAAGCCCAAGACGTGGCAAGAGGTGGTGTTGCCCGGCGAGGGCGAGGTGCGTGATTCGGTTCGCTTCATGATCATGCTGTTTACTCGCGGTGATTACAACGCCTGCAGGACAGTTCGGTGGCAGTCTAGTGGGTGTCATATTCTTGATTGTGCGTGGGTTGTTCGGCTGACTTGCCACAACTTTTCAGCGATGACTGTAACGAAATTCGCCGAAAGATACGTCTGCTGCAGAAGGAGCAGGACTTCAAGGTGAGCCATGGAGCCTAGGATGCACGCAGATTTTATTGAACGACGTTTGTTTGAAGATCACGCACTGGCTGAAGCAGATCGGGGGTGTCAATAGCAATTCGTTCCAACGCTTCAGTACGTTTTCGCAAGGATTACCGTTGACAATTCCTGATGCGAGTTGGCTGCAGTGAAAGCGAAGGGCGCAAACGGAGGCGCGTCGAATGGGACATATTACGCAGCGTCTGTAGAACATATTCAACCTTGCGTACCCGACGGCTGACCTCACCTTCTCAGCTATGTATACTTCGAGAAGAGGAGGATACTGGAGGGCAAGAAGAAAACTCCCACCAGGACCCGCAATGAAAGCGAGCACCCCATGGGTTTCGAGTTGCAAGAGCGTAGAGGTGTCTGGATAGGACCGAGATGAGCTTTTGCGATCTGCAATACAACACTGGAAGACAGACAGATGAGTACAGATAATATGTCACACAATACAGACGCGACGAGGAATGTATTCAGCTACCAGCATCGTCCAATCCTCTGTCTTTTCGCCAAGCGTTGATCCATTGTACAATTCGTGCCACATTGGACTCTAGGTCCTCCGTGCCCTCGCTCTTCAACTCCACCACGACTTGCTCGGGGTAAGACGACCTGGCCTCGTCGAGGACGACCTCCATGATCTCGGCCTCATTATTCTCCTGAATCTTCTTGAGAGGGTACCCTCTACGCCGTGGCCGCGCGTGAGCGGACCGTACTTTCGCTGCGAGAGCGGGCACGCACCTCTTTTCTAAGCGCTCCCAGAGCCGTGTATGGTCGCAACGGAGGACGACGACGAGGTCGGCCCACCGTTCAGGGAATAATTCACATGTGTGCCAGTCGAGAATCACACCGCCTGCTGATGCCAATGGCTCTAGTTCGTCTAGCAACTGCGGACGTGCGGTCAGAAGCGTGTAAAACGTGAAAAAAAAGAGCTGGCCACGAACCCTGTCCTCATCGACGGTGTAGCTCTGCCATTCCTCGTCGTACTCCTCGTACAAACCCTTTTCCTTGACGAGGTCGCCGACGTTGATGTGCTTGAGCGGAATTGGCGACTCCTCCGCGAGGAGCTGTGCATGTGTTGTCTTGCCTGTACCCGGCGTTCCAGTCAGAATGATGGTTGGCGAGGTTTTTGAAGATTCTCCAGACATTTCCGCGGGTGATGAATGGGGGATGAGCGAATGCAGATCAGTTTTTGAGAAACCACGGCGCGCCAAGATTTGCGATCGGCCGGAAGCAAACGTTGAGGCCAATTAATACTGTATTTAGTGGTATTATTACTTACGTAAGTAATGAGTTAAGCTTTGAACGGCGGTGGTTGCCAACGGCTGAGGACGGCTCGACGTCGTCTTGCACGACGACGACGACCTATTTCCACCCGTGACTACGCCTGCGCGATACACCTCCTGCCGTGCCGCTAAATAATTGCCCAGTTCCTGAATTATGCACGCCGTCGTTCCTGTCGGTTGCCCAACCGCTCGTGCTGCATGTTATACCGCGCATTTAACAAGCGAGTGCCATCGGGGCCTGGAATGCCTTGGGCGAAATAGATTTCACGCAAAATAATGCGTGTGACCCCACGTCTTCTCGCACGGTCAGGCGGCCATGGTGAGCCAGGACGAATGTCGTTGCGTCTTTCCTCACACACGAGTCCATCAGTCCTCGCCAATCCGTCCACTTGTCGCCAAGTGTCACTCATGCTGCCAACCATGTCTTGAACGTTGTTTGCCTCACGACCATTCATTTCTAGCAAGACGCGCTTCTGTCCCTGTAATCATCATCGGACGAATCACTCTCTCTCGCGAACCTTTCCCGCTTCGCTCCAGCCACCACCTCCGTCTCCCAGGACTCTACGGTCGCGCGGTGGGCTGCAGCAGCTGGCTGTGTCTTGATGTCCTATATTCCTCTAGGTCCTGGTGATTCATTTTCCGCCTACAGAGCCACTACACGTCCCCCACTATGCCTCCGACGCGTATCTCCACACCAGTATTACTTCCCGCTCCTTCCACCGCAGTCCCGTCACCAACGACGGCGACCCCTTCCCTGCAAAGACCCAACGCGACGTTCCAAGTCTTTGCTGAGTCGTCAGCGACACCATGCTGCCGTCCTACTCCAAATGCTGTCCTGCTCGACCTTCACACCACAGTCGTCATCCCAAACTATCATTTGTACTACTCCGCGCCCATCTCGGCATTTCACCCAGACTACCACGCTCTCGGGGACGGCTCTTTGGTAGCCACCCCTCTCATCACCGACATCAGAAGTGCCAACGTTCAGCTTGGTCTGATGAGTGCCCTGGCGATGTTCTTTCTCGTCACTACAATGGTATCGTTTCAATATTTGCGGCGGGGGAAGGTCAGGAGGAAGCTTTTATTTTATCTCTTATTCGCCAGCCAATTATTTGGCCTGGTGTCCATTATCACCATCATCATCCCCTCCTTCAACCAGTTTGTTAACTGCACAAGGTGCGTTCGGCCATTAATTCCGCTTAGTATACCAAACCTACGTTATTTCACAGCATTGGCATCGTGGTCATAACCGGTGCTATGGCGTCCTATAGCCTACTCGTAAGCGATGCCGTGTTCTCCAATATCTGTTTGTAAACTCTCTACCGCAGATGACGGGCATCCTTGGTATCAAAGCGTACAGGTGTCTGAACAGCTCTCGGATCGTAATACTGGTCCTTGCCGTCCTTCGAACAGCGATGATCGTGCTGTTCATCCTGAATCTCGTCGGCTACAAAGCGTCCCGGAGGCTTTCAGGTAAATTGCCAAGAAAAAATATTATTCTGTCACAACTCCTTAAAAACGAAATAACTCTAGGCGGTTGCATGCCGCAGATGAACCTCCACATAATGCCTGTCATCATCATCCTGCAGGCCTCAGAGTCTGCTTTCATCTGCGGTTGCTGTCAGTACGCTAATTTATATCTCCTTGTCTCTCTGTGCTAACTCTTACCGCAGTCGTCTTCGCGGTCTGGCAGACATCCCGCCGATCTGACGAACAGGGTCGCATTTCGATCAATACGTCTGTTGACGACAAAGGAAATTCAGTGGCCATGACGGAAGGCGACGCGATGTACGAATCCGGTCATACAAGGAGAGGATGGTGGGATTATGTCCCCGAGAGGCCACGTTCTGAACAGCCGCCACCTGCGTCTCGCGCATCGCCAGGTCCATCTCGTCGGAGCTCAGAACACTCTGGCATTATCCGCTATGTCGGCTCGAAGCTACATAGCCTGTGGAGCTACCCTCCACCCGATTCCCCCAGCCTGCACCGTAAACCGTCGATACCAGGCGACCTCCCTATCTCTCAGCCGGGCCGAACATCCTCCGTGACGTTCTCGGTCCATCGTGCCGGTCAAGCTGGTCGCGGGTCTCTAAGGGTACCTGTCGCCCAACGTCTCCATGTCCCCCCTCCGCCTTCACCATCCGCGATGAGTCGACTCAGTAAATACATGCCACGGATGCAACTGTTCAAAAGAGTACTCAAAGATGAAGTGCGTATGTCTCATACAGTATCGCGCAGATTGCTTACCATCCTTCGCCTTCCTAGCTGTATTATACAGCATTCGTCACCGTCATCTACGTTGTTATAGCCGTGATGATGCTGGTGGGGATGAGCTGTGACCTTGCAATGAACCCCGTAGGATGGGCGTGCGTGAGCTGTAAGGCTATCATCACAGCTCACGGTGTCGTGTTAGGCTCATTATCTTCCAGGGTTCACAATATCGCTGTTTACAATACACAGTTTCAACCGAGTCGTTCGGCGACACGAACGGGAAGCTATCATGCAACATCCCACCGCGTGGGACCCCGTCTACCGTGCCGAGCTGGAAGCGTCTCGAGCTTTTAATAAAGGAAAGAACGCACGTCGTACATATTCACCTATCACCGTTGCCTCTCGACGGCCAAGAAGAACAATACAGCTGGATCCCTTCGAAGATCCGCGACTGCAGGGCGCAGAAGAAAGTGCGGAAAGCTTGGCGATCCCTGAGACGTACCTGGGCGAGGATGCCGGTCATCCACTAGGGGCACGTCCATGGGCGGTCTCGCGAGACTTCTCTATATCGTCAGATCCCTCGTGCGAGGAACCGTTAGACGATCAACCGGATCGTCTCTACTCCCAATCGCAATGGGGCGAGGTGGAACTCCTTCCATCTCCTGCAGCCTCTGACGTTCCCATCCCACCTTCGCGCTCGGGCCGTCCGGGATCTCCAGAAGCCGATCTCGAGGGTCAGCGCGGCGTTCAACAAATTATCGCATGTCCAGACGTGATAGGCACCGCTGGTAGGAGATCCACGACAACACCCTCCTTTCATACGCGGACAACGAGCTAGCCCTCCTTCTCTCCTTCGTTCATCCTAAAATCATCTCTACATTCCTTATGGTTTTGCTACGTAGTACACTGTCGTCGCTGTTGCTTGTATCGCGTTCTGTCGAAGCTGTGGAACATGTATACTCTAGTAGGATAAATTGCACTAGTTCTGTACACCGCGGCTGGCACTGAAGTTTGCGCTCATCATGATGCGACAGAACTGTTTAGCAGGCGCCGCGTCGCCACTTCTTTTCCCACGCTTGGGCGATTTGCTTCGGGCCTTGATTGTGCAATTTCGCGATGGATTCTGACGACGACCAGCTCGTCTCGGTGCTGCCAATCCACTTCAGCAATGTGCTGGCCCCACATTTGCAGCTGCATCAATTTCCCCTCCTGACGCGACCCTTGCAAGTTCCACCATCGGCCTCGGCGAGCGGAAAGCGCATCAAAGCGAGGTTAAAGCCGACTACGAGGCGGTTTGAGGTTCATGTGCCCGTCGACACTCGCCCGGAGGTTTGGAACGCGGAGAAATCGAAGGAGTTGGGTGCAGCGCGCGCGGAGGATGACAAAGAGAAGAACCAGGAGCCGCCAAAGATGAAGCAGCGGGAAGGAGAAGAACCTCGGTTGACTGAAATGAGGTTGCGGAGCGAATCCGTCCCGCAGACGGGAGCATACGTCTTGGGAGTTGTACGCGACGGTACGTGTACAAGTGTGATATGTTCACCGATTATTCTCAACGCATCTCCTAAGGCAAACTGTACTTGCACCCAATACACGAGACCCATCAGTTGAGGCCGACCTTGACCTACATCGATGTCTTGACCCGTAAGTCGAAGCGGCGTGGGGGAAACGACTCGGGCGATGATTCAGATGACGGTCCGCCGCCTGATCCTGATGAGCCTGCACCCCCTCCGGCCGCCAAGAAAGAAAAGAAACCCGTGGGCGAGGCGAGGGAAGTGCAGGTCGCCGTCCGAAAAAGCGCGGAGGATCGAGGGGGCATGCCATTTGGCGGAGGTCTCACAGCCATGCGACGAGAGATGCTAATGTCTCTGCGTGCGGAAGAGGACGAAAAATGGGACGATTACGAGTATTGCGATGGAGAGGTACGTGTAGATTGCTGCCTCTATCGTATGTCTCGGTACAAATATTTCATCCACAGACACACGAGTCGAACGAAGCTTTCGAAGCTATATTCTCCAGCAACGATACGGAACTAGACTGCGCCTCCTCCATCACCACTCTTCTTTCGGATATCAAAGGACTGTAACCCTCTAGTTGTACGTCGTGCTCTGCCTTTGCAAGCTTGGCTGATGTTTGTGGAAGTGCTTTCGTGCTCTCGTTTTATCGCTATACTTGCCTCGCTCCGTCCGTATTTTTTGGTCTGTCTGTTGCCCGCGACATCCACCAAGTACCATTGGGCCGCAGAATGTTGAGCGGCGTCACGTTCGATCCTGAAGGCTTCCTCGACAGGCATGACAGTTCCCTTTATTGTACAAGCGCCCAGTGCCCCAGATTTCGGCCTCTCTCGTCTTGCCTCTACCACCACATCAGTTCTCCATTCTCAGAAACATCGTCGAGATGATGCCTGCACGCAGAGACAGCGACACAGAGTCTGACTCCAGTTGCTCCCAGGACGAGACAAATTCTACGACGCTCTACCAACAGGATCAAAATGCGTCAAACGATGTGCAGCCTCTTCAGACATCTCAACTGGCCGCGGAGGCACAGGCCGGCATAGCGTTTGTCATGAGTGTTAACCCTCATAATTTGGAGACTGTGAGACGTCCCAGTTCCTTTCATATTCCTCGCCTGACCCATTCATCTTGTAGGGTTTAGATTTCGACACACGCGACCGCATACAGCAAGCTTCCGCCACCATATTCAATTTTCTAGACGCGTTTACATCGTCTGCAGCTGCCTGCCTGAAATGTCAGGATATATGCGCTGCAATGTGCGCTCTATGTATGTCCAGTGTCGATCCCTTACAGTATAGCCGAATTGACCTTCGCCACAGTGCAGGTAGACTGTGTCGATCAACTCTTCAGGCTCAGACAGGTGTTCCATGTCATCGCTGCACGAGAGCTTGAAGCCGGTGATTCAAGAATGTCGATCGTGTGCTGGGTGGATGTGCTGCTGTCAAGGCTGGGCGAAGCCGTCATGGGTATCGTAAGGAGTGGCGTATCTGCGTCGGACGCTGGTATCGTGCAACTTCGATCCCTTGCGCAACATCGCGACGAAACGTCCCTCATTGCCGCTATTCAACTTCCTCGTGAGTGGTGGTTGGCCGTTCAAACGAAACTGAGTCGAACAAAAATATTGACATTCCGTAGAGACTTGGTGCGATGTCACAGCCGTGATGGCGTCTGAGTTCTACTCCCCTGCAGCGATCAGATTGGCCGTGCGTTTGACTTTCGCGGTCCACGTGTTGTGCTCCGACTTGCAAGGACCGAGGGCGGCGGTGTATTGGCCAGACTCTGGGCAAGTGCTGCATGGCTGCGACAAACATTCGGCAGCAGAGCTAATACATATTTTGCCAGCCCGACGCCCGACGTTATCATGAAGAACCTCCGAGGCTTCGTCCATGGCATCCATATGGACGGCAGTCTCACACAGATTGAGCGCCCGCAGGATGAACGCACCACGTATGCCATGGTACTCTCCCTGTATGCGGTATGTGGCTGGTCTTCCAGTGGCATGCGTCGATTTTCACCGGATGGATCTGACAATCTGAAACCGCCAGACAGCGGATTGCGCCCGAAGCACGCGGCTGTCTTCGCCCTCAAGTTTGCGTCCGCATACACGGACCTCTTTGCTTGTTCTAATCGGACAAGTCATGCTGAGCAATTCATACGCAAACAATACCGCGCTTTCTTGCCTGCATGTTGTTGAGGACCTTGATACAGCGCAGTCAGTCCTCTTGCGTTGGGGTCAGACTGTTCCGTGGACCTGGACTGTGTGGGACGATGAGCGTATCCTGGACTACGCTATCATTGAACACACGGTCAGTTGCTATCAATGAAAAATACTGAACGTACGATCCTGACGATCGTTGAACATCATCTCGGTCACAGACGGCAAGTTGGCTGTACTGGCTAGATCGTACTCCGTATACGTCGGAAAGGAACTGGTGTGACCGACTACTGGAAGACTTGGCAAGAGACTCGGCGGCCTCCCGCTACGTAATTACCGTGAGCTGCGGCTTTACGATTCTGTCTGTTTCGCTGAACTCGTCCTCGTAGATTTTGCTCGGCCGCGCAGTGTCGCTCGACAGGCTGCCCTTAGCACAGCCCGATGGCGTTCTGCAAACAGTCTATCGAGCTTGTTGGGCGGCAACACGCTTTCTGGAAGCCTCTGTGGACGGCGACTACCCACTCGCACAGTCGACTTGCGAAGCATTTGTCCAGCTATTTTTGTTCTTGCCAGATGAAGAACAGGGTCTCGAAGGCAGGTGCTTTAGCAGTTGTATTACGCGTCGTTACCAAACATTGGAGCCCTCAACAGTGAAAAATGTCATCCTGCAAGGTCTGGTATTCACGAGCCGCGATATTTTACAAACAGTACTTCAATCAAGCTTCGCGAAGATCGATGTGAAGCTAAAATTGGAAGACAGTAAGCATGGGGTATCGGGCAAGCGAGACGCATTGCTAACGACCGTCCAGGACTTTCCACTGCATCTCGGTATACGCTGTCATCTACAATTCGCATATTCCCTTTATTGATCTGCCCTCTACTCCTCCAGCACCAGCCAACATTGTTCCCAAAAATTGATTTCGCCGCATGAGACTATCCCCACGCGCCAGCTTCTGTCTTTCCTCGCTCTCATTTGGGACTCAGGCGCCGTCGGTTGTGTCCACCCTCAGTCAGCGTCCACCTTTTTTCAAGCACTCGTTTCCCATCTCTCGAACGATGCCGTGACTGCACCGTGCCGAGTGGTGCTCCTAGACCCGCTCATAACGGCCGTCACGCTCTTCGCCTCGATAGAGCTGCTTACACCCTCTGAAGAACTCGATGGCAAGCCCTGGGAGGACACGACGATATGGGACATGGCGATTGATGCGGGGTCAGCGAATGTTATGGTCATGTGTACGTGTGTCGAAAGAGCCTGCATAGTATGTGCCGTTACTAACAAGACCCTAGCGACATTTGCGTGCTTCGTCGTCGCAACGTTGCGTCATTCTAGCTTCGATGATATCCGACTCGCTGAGGCTTGGGATATCTTGCGAGACTTTGTGCTGCTTCTCCGTCGGCGATACTTTCAGGGGTTTAAAGAACCACTGTCGTTCGTTGTCTGTCCATCGATACTGATGGCTATGGACGCCATCGTGCAGTACGCCGGGCCAGCGCTCTGTACGTATATTCCAACCGGTATCAATCGAGCAAACGGTAATCGCGAGACTCGCAGTGACCTGCCTGGCGACTTCGCCTTGGACAGAATGCCTCTCCGACGCCCTCGCCGTTCTCATGGATGTGGAGTGGGAGCCAGACACGGAACGCCAAGTAGCTGTTCGAAGACTGCTTGGTATCCCCGCGGCTTCGTTGTCTCGACAAGTAAGTTTGGATTTGGACTCGGACGTATCACGGAATCTTACCTTTGCAGATCAGCGAAAGATTACTGTCGAGCACCGATATCGAGGTGACGTGCGCGAAAGTACGTTTAGAGACTTCATCTCCATAAGCGTTTCTGACGACGAGCGACCAGAGTCGCGAGTCTGGGACTCACGATTATAAACTGGACAAAGGCTGTTTGGTATGCTGCGAAACTGAGGTTGGGATGTCGATCTTCCCAATGACAATTGTGTCCACGCCATCCAACTAGTTGTATTTTTCTGGTACATTCAGTACACAGCACGCCCATAACTCGTGCAACACTGGCACGTCTGGCTTGCGCACGGCGCATAACCAAAGATCAATGCATAATTCCTGGTACCAATAGAAGCTGTGTCTGTGTAAATCACGAGGTTGGATGTAATATTAACATTTAGTCCCGTTGTTCTGCGCGACGGTTGGATGAACATGCAAATCGCTGCAACTAGTTGGCAACGAGACCTATCTGTTTGAGCAACCAGAGTGAAGAGAGCGATAGCAGTGCAATACTACTCAGAGAACTCAGAGGTGCCCGGGCAGAACGGTCCTCGTATTCGCAGTGATGGTCAGAACAGACGTGCGCGTACCACATGCCTCGTAGTATATGAGCGCCTAATACTGTAGTTTTCAGATCAAACCGGATGGGGGTGTGACCTGTGACATCCGGACACCGACCGCAACAAGCGGAAGCGCCCGCGTAAACGCCCAAAAATGTCCCAAA